>CM053027.1:536410595-536495948 GCA_028564925.1 Lithobates sylvaticus | reverse complement strand
TCACAGGTCCCAGATGATTGCCTGGCCAGTCACAGTGCACAGCGCAGCTCGCACATGCTCAGTGCGTACCCGGCTGTGAAGCCACACAGTGACAATGCCGGCGCCGCAGAGAGGAGGGGGAGAGAGGCGAGGCTTCATTCGTCCGCATCGCTGGACCGTGGGACAGGTGAGCGTCCGATTAATAAAAGTCAGCAGCTTCACTTTTTGTAGCTGCTGACTTTTATATGGATGCAACTCTGCTTTAAAGCGGTTCTGCACTGTGTTTTTTTTTTTTTGGGGGAATTTTTTTTTTGCTGGGGGCCATTGCCCGGTGACTGGGGGCATCGCCGTTACTGCGCCAAGCTCGCGCGTGCGCAGTAACGGCAAAGTGCAGCTCACGTTCTCCGAAATCTCGCGAGATGTCGGCACATCTGCCGACATCTCGCGAGATTTCGGAAGATGTGTCCGAAATCTCGCGAGATTTCGGAAGATGTGTCCGAAATCTCGCGAGATTTCGGAAGATGTGGCCGAAATCTCGCGAGATTTCAGAAGATGCCCGCACAGACTCCTGGGATCAATGACACCAGATCCCAGGAGACAGTGCGGTGTGACGACGATCGACGAAGAGACCCCGCCCACCCCCGCAGAGACAGAGGACAGGAAGTCATCGATTACAAGGTAAGTGAAAAAAAAAAAAAAACACATTTCATTTAGTACTCTTTGCCTGATTTGGAAGGCAAAGAGATTTACTAAATGAAAATGTGTGCAGAACCGCTTTAATAAGATTTTAAACCAAAAAAAGACATACTACAGACAATAACTCTCCATGGTGCTGAAACTGTGTTTATGTAGAGGTTCAGCACCCTGGACAGCAATTGAGGAGGAAGAGTAAAAGGGCATCCTGATTTGCCCAAACATTCAACTAAAGATTAAAACAGAAATAAAAAAAATAACCTCTAACATATTTTAAGCTTTCTAAATACATTTGACTCAACGGCAATCAACTTAACAAGATGCGCCCATCATGCTATCCAAAACACAGTTTTGGCTTTACATACACCTTAAAATTTTCTGTCTAGGTAATTTTGTCCTTTAAGGGGTTAATACTGAAAATTCAAACCATGCAGAGGGTGATGAAAAAGATCTACACGATCAAGATGGTACATTTGCCTTTTATGGGCACTAAAGTTCTGCCCCTGCCAGAAAACACCATGGCAAGGAGCTGTGCATGTGCAGACAAGGAGAGGGATACTAAGCCATTTTCTGAAAAGTGGCCCTTTGTAATGTGCAACAGTATACTGATTGCGTTGAAATTGTGTCATTTGCACTGTCTCACATTTGTTTGTTACATCCTGGCTTTTCCTAAGGAAACTGATTGGCATTGGTCCCAGAAATACAGCTGTCAATAACAGTAAAACTGGAGGGGAGAATATGAAACTGGCATTAGCTTTCAATGTTGGGCTGGAGCCAAATTGGCAGCGCAGTACTGAAATGGTTAAACAGGCAATGCCAACACATTATGATTCAGTTCAAATAGCTGGAAGCAGCCAGAACTTCATTACAAGGTTAAACGTACTGTCTTTCATGCAAAGTGATTACTAAATGCATATAGTTCACATGGGAATCAATAAAAATGACTGACAGTGTGTAAACAGATATATCTCCTTACCTACTTATGAGCTTCGATTTACATTTTTAAAGAAAGGTATGTGCCTTTTGAGTGCATTTCGTGTTTCCAACCTACTTCACAGATATAGTGGCTGAGTAACAAGGGATGGAGAGGTTGTAGGTGTGACTGACCACGGATAACCCAACCAACAGACATTTAGCCACTAATTCCTGTTCTGTCTGATCTATGGCTTAAGATGCTTACAGACACTGAATGGTAGCCAGCTGTTCATGTACAATCCAGCTGCCAAATATGCGTTGTCATCAATGATCGCCGTGAAACATCCACACTGGGGGAACTTGCATGTTTGTGTCTATAAAGAGGGAGTTCTACAAGTGTCAGACTGTCAGTGTTGCAGGGGAAAACGATAGTAATAATTGGCCAGAAAATACCTCAAAGCCAATCATTCTTTTTCTATGCAGGTTTGGCCAAGTGCACTATGGAGCCCTGCAGACATACAGGCATTACCCAGTCTAACTTTAACCACTTACTCACTGGGCACTTAAACCCCCCTCCTGTCCAGACCAATTTTCAGCTTTCAGCGCTGTCGCACAAACCTCTGCGGTTTTTATTTTTTGTTAAAAAAAATTAAAAAGACTGAATTAAAAAAAAATTAAAAAATTATATATTTTGTTATAAAATTTTGCAAACAGGTAATTTTTCTCCTTCATTTATGTATGCTGATGAGGCTGCACTGATGGACACCGATAGGCTACAGTGATGGGCACTGATGGGCTGCACTGGTGGGCACTGTTAGGGCGGCACTGATAGGCGGCACTGGTGGGCACTGATAGGCGGCACTGGTGGGCACTGAGAGGTGCCACTGATGGGTGACATTGAAGATGGCATTGGTGGGCACTGAGAAGTGGCACTAATAGGTGGCACTGATAGCTGGCAGCGATGGGCACTGATAGGTGGCAGTGATGGGCACTGATGGGTGGCAGTGATGGGCACTGATCGGCACTGGTAGGTTACACTGAAAGGCAGTGCTGCTAGGTGGCATTCATGAGGCACTGATTAGCACCACTGGTGGGCATTGATAGGTGGCACTTGTGGGCATTGATAGGTGGCACTCATGGGCATTGATAGGTGTCACTGGTGGGCACTGGTAGGTGTCAATGACAGGGGGTACTGATTGGCACAGAGGAGGAGGCAGCTGTGCCTTCTTCCTCTTTGGGACTGATGTCTCTTGAACATGAGCTTTTGTTTTGATCATGTGACTGGCCCCTTACTCGGATCGGTGATCACCCGAGCCTCAGTGACGCGGTGATCACAGCGCGCGTGCCTTGCAGAGGTGCAAAGGGGAGGACGTCCTACGGCGGCCTCCCGGAAATTCAGGTCCACGCTGTAGCCATCATTCGGCTATAGCGCGGACGTCAAGTGGTTAAACAGCTGTCTCTGGCTAATGTTTTCTTATGTCTACAGGAACCTTTAGTCCATTATTATTAACGTTGACTTTTTACTACAAAAAAATTCCCAACATATCTAAATTTACAGCAACAGTATTTTTTTTTTAAGCGTTCCACCTTTCATTTTTAAAAAGCAGTCCTTGAGTTCCAGTCATGTGACTCTGCCTAGGCTGAGATGATGTCTTCAGTCTGCTGCTGGTGGGTGAGAGCATTTAATAAGTTTACTCTCCCCACTGATCAGATGGTACCATTGTAATTTAGTAGCAAGCCATAAGGTGAAAAGCTTCAGCAGTAGCTGATCTTTGTCAAACATTTGTGAACACAGCCAAGAACTGGCACCGGGATTTACATGATGGTGTCATTTCTGAGCCAACATCTCGGTCCAGGAAGTGCCGTAAATGCTCATCCTAGATGATGCTCCTTCTTTTTAGAGAAAAAAGGAAATCAAGCAATTGCCAGCGGAAGTATAGTGATCTGTTAGGTAGGTATGAAGTATTGGCTATATGTTGCTTAGCATGAATGCACATAGCATTAAAAAAAGGAAATACTACCTGTGGTTCCACTTGAGAGATTGCTTTCTAACTGTCACATACTGCATAGATCAGCCTTTTCATCCAGGTTGCTGTAGATTAGAACCTTAGAATTGCTAGGGTTGATCTTGATCTGGTAGTGCCTGCATAGATCTAGCACCAATGTCACTCATCAGTTTTAGCTGTGGGAGACCAGTGGAGCATTTCCTTTCAAGAAAAGTAATTACCGTATTTATCGGCGTATAACACGCACCGGCGTATAACACGCACCCCAAGTTTAGGAGGGAATTTTAAGGAAAAAAAGTTTTAGGGAAAAAAAAAAAAAACTTACATTTAAGCGTCATTGCAGCCTTGCCCAGCGTCATTTGCAGCTTGCCCAGCGTCATTTGCAGCTTGCCCAGCGTCATTTGCAGCTTGCCCAGCGTCATTTGCAGCTTGCCCAGCGTCATTTGCAGCCTTTCCCAGCGTCATTTGCAGCCTTTCCCAGCGTCATTTGCAGCCTTTCCCAGCGTCATTTGCAACCTGCCCAGCGGCATTTGCAGCCTTTCCCAGCGTCATTTGCAACCTGCCCAGCGTCATTTGCAACCTGCCCAGCGTCATTTGCAACCTGCCCAGCGTCATTTGCAACCTGCCCAGCGTCATTTGCAACCTGCCCAGCGTCATTTGTAACTTGCCCAGCGTCATTTGTAACTTGCCCGGCGTCATTTGTAGCTTGCCCGGCGTCATTTGCAGCTTGCTAGTGTCATTTGCAGCTTGCTATCGTTTAAATTTCGCGCCGCGAGAAATACCGCGCATGCGCGGCCGAAAAAGACCGAACCGCGGCCGAAAAAGGCCGAAGTGTGGCCGAAAAAGACCGAGCCAACTGTTTAGCTCCGCTCGGAGTCCCGCCTCCCTGCTGTTTCGGGAGCGAGCGCAGGGAGGCGGGACTACGAGCGGAGCTGAACAGCCGGCTTCGGTCTTTTTCGGCCGCGCTTCGGCTTTTTCCGGCCTTTTTCGGCCGCGGTCGCCATTTTTCGGCGCCGCAACCGATTTTTGTCATTTTTTTTTTTGGGTATCGGCGTATAACACGCACCCACGACTTTCCCCCGATTTTAAGGGGGAAAAAGTGCGTGTTATACGCCGATAAATACTTACATTAATGATCTTTTAATTGTCCGTAAAGGTGTATTGTACACATCATGAGGCAACACATGCATTCTATATAATCAAATTGTTTATTTACACACCATTAAAAACATGCAAAATACTCCCTTTAAGGGTTAAAAACACATAACAATCACACTGTCGCAGACATAAGGAAATTACCCCTAGATAATAAACATAAATACAGACTTATGTCTATTAGCAGACGACTGTAGAGATACACTATATTGTCAATATTGTCTTTATGAACCTTGCTTTGTGCACTGGTCCAAATCATTTGGTGGAGGGGGGATTATGGTGTGGGGATGTTTTTCAGGGGTTGGGCTTAACCCCTCAGTTCCAGTGAGGGGAACTCTTAAGGTGTCATCAATTTCATACTCCTAACTTTGTAGGAACAGTTTGGGAATGTCCCCTTCCTGTTCCAGCATCAGTTCACAAAGCAAGGTCCATAAAGACATGGATGAGCGAGTTTGGGATGGAGGAGCTTGACTGGCCTGCACAGAGTCCTGACCTCAACCTGATAGAACATCTTTGGGATATATTAGAGCGGAGACTGCGAGCCAGGCCTTCTCAACCAACATCAGTGCCTGACCTCACAAATGCGCTTCTGGAAGAATGGTCAAATATTCCCATAGACACACTCCTAAACCTTGTGGACAGCCTTCCCAGAAGAGTTGAAGCTGTTATTTATAGCTGGAAAGGGTGGGCCAACTCAATATTGAACCCTACGGACTAAGACTGAGATGCCATTAAAGTTTATGTGCCTGTAAAGGCAGGTGTCCCAATACTTTTGACCATATAGTGTAGATAGAAAGATGGCTTTTTTTTAACCGGGAACACGGGGGAAGGCAATATAGTGTATACTGTATATGAGGGCCTCTATAACATATTACATGTCAACGTATTTCATGGCCACCACTGATTCCTCAGAACAGAACGGAGTGTATAAAATGCTAGAAATAATCAAAAAATAATACATTGTCAAATCAGTATGCAATACATACAAATAATATCTCACATGATAAGGCAGTGCAGTGAGGGTCCACTAGTCTCTCGGATGGACACAGCAGCCAGAAAGGCCACAGGGGCAGGGGCCAAACAGAAGGCAACAATCCTAATACCTTTTAATACATGACATATACTATATATATATATATATATATATATATATAAATATACATATATATATATATATAGAGTATAAATAAATATATATATATACAGTATATATACATATACACAGTATACATACAGTGGGGAAAACTTGACCCCCTGACGAATTTGTAAGTTTGTCCACTTACAAAGAAATGAAGGGTCTATATGTTTTACCATAGGTTTATTTTAATTGATAGAGACAGAATATTAACCAAAAATCCAGAAAAAAACACATAAAACAAATGCTATAAATTGAGTTGCAGTTCAGTGAGTAAAATAAGTATTTGATCCCCAAGCAAAACATGACTTGCAGTAGTACTTGGTGGAGAAACCCTTGTTGGCAAGCACAGAGGTAAGACGTTTCCTGTAGTTGGTGACCAGGTTTGCACACATCTCAGGAGGGATTTTGGTCCCATCTTCTCTAAATCCTTAGAGCCGGTTCACACCGGGGCGACTCGTCAGGCGACTTAGTCGCCTGACAAGTCGCGTCCCGTTCTGTAGTATAGAACCGTTCTAATAGGAGCGACACAAGTCGCTCCGACTTAGAAAAAGGTTCTGTACTACTTTGGGGGCGACTTCCGGCAACTTGCATTGACTTCTATACAGAAGTAATTTTGCAAGCCGCCGCTGAAGTCGGATGCCGGTCGCCTGAGGCAGTCGTGCTCCAAGTCGTGCTGCCTCAGTGTGAACCGGCTCTTAAGGTTTCTTGGCTATCACTCTACAACTCAAAGTTTCAGCTCCCTCCATAAATTTTTTATAGGATTAAGGTCTGGAGACTGACTAGGCCACTCCAGGACCTTAATGTGAGGGCTCTGAGGGAAGTGCCGGGTCCGAAGGGGAGACTCTGGAATTGTAGATGGGCCTGGTCGACCGAAAATCTCAGATACTTCTAATGCCGTGTACACACGGTCCGAATTCTCGTCGGAAAAAGCTCTGATGGTTTTCCCGTCGGAATTCCGACAGAATTTCGCTCAAACTGTCTTGCCTACACATGGTCACCCCAAATTCCGACGGTCAATAACACCACGCCTTAAAAAAGTTTGACTGCACTATAAAAGGGAAGTTTAATGCTTCTGAGCATGCGTCGAATTGTTTCCGAGCATGCGTCTGAATTTTGCGTGTTGGAATTGCCTACACACGATCGGAAAATCCAATAGAAAGGTTTTCCGTCGGAAAAATGAATAACAGGTTCTCAATCCAAAGTCCGTCGGAAATTCCGACAGAAAAAGACCGATGGGCATACACACGGAAAATCTGATGAAAAGCTCCCATCGGACTGTTTCCATTGGAAATTCCGACTGTGTGTACGCGGCATAAGTTGTAGTATGGCTGTGTGCAAGTAATCCCTGAATCCCCAGGTACATCTAATTCTGCAGTTCTTGGGAATCAAGTCTGACTTTCCTCCTGTGACGCGGGAAATGACTTTCTGTAACCTTTCTGCAAAGAGTGATTTACCATCAAGGGTATTTATACTAATTTGGTTTTGACACAGTGTCAGCTTCCCGTAGTTCTGACCACAATACCAATATGGCTATCACAAGTAGTGACATTGATCTTGCGAAGTAACGAATTGTATCTATCGCCGTCTCACCGGTGAAGTCTGCTGAGAGACATAATTCGTCCAAAGCCTTGGCTACATTTTCCCTAGGAACATTTTGATGAATCACTGTTTCCATGTTTTTGGTCCATGCCCACAGGGCTTTGGATACAGATAAGGCAATTGCTGACTTCCAGCCGTTTACCCGCCATTTGATAAGCTCCTTTAGTTTGGGGTCTATTAATTTGTCTAAAGGATTCTCAATTGAGGCTGAATTATCGATTGGTGGGATGTAATTCTTTGTTATACGAACCACTGCCGCGTCTACCTCCGGCGGACCGTCTGGCATTGCAGAATCTTGTTCCGACCGTGGATAAAGTTTTTCTAGGCAATTGAGAGGAAAAAACATAATTTAAAAAAAAAATCTTTCCTTTTCAAAAATGTCTCTGATATCATCCATCAGAGTAAGCCTATGTTTCCACTATTGCGACCTGAAAGTCGTGTGATTTTGATGTGACTTGAAACAATGTCTGTGTATTCTTGAGGTCTATGAACTTCAAGTTGCATCAAAGTGGGACTAAAGTAGTGCAGGGACTACTTTGAAGTCACTGCGACTTGAAATCACACAGATATAAACGGTACTCATTGGAAATCATGGGGTACGACTTGTCATGCAATCCCAAGTCGCATTAGTGGAAACTGAGCCGAAAGAAGGAAAGCTACTTCTTTAGAAATGGGAAGTACATCTTTTGACTACTCAGATGTAGTGTCGGCTTTCTCCCAGCCAATAGCTGGCTTTACAGCCTGGATACAGGGCTGAACTAGGAAAAGGTTAAAGTCTGAGGGCTGAACTCTTCTGAGGTATCCTCAGATGGCCCCCCATCATCCAGATGTCTAGGAGGGATACTTGCTGCATGGTGAGAGGATTCTCTCGAGGATGAGCCAGGAAGAGTTAACTTCTCTGGAGGAGATTGAGATAATTACTGCAATGGAACTGCTGTTGCTCGTTCCGCTATGTATCCCCTGCCCATCTTTTGAGTAGGACAGCTTACCTGTTAACCCTCTGACTCTCTGTATGCTGCATAGACTCTAAAACAGCTTTTGCAGACCAATTGGCTGGTAATGGGATGACCCTGCATGCTCGGCATTTGGGGATTTGAGAGTTGGTGAATGTGAAGAACTACATCTTTTCATGGAAGAACCCTTACCGCTTGCATGGTATCCTGATCTGGTTGGGGCCTTCATAAGTTTGTTTATGTCGCCTTGATGTCCTCTTGGACTTCTTCTGGCGTACAAGGCTGACATACCTAAACGTACCAGCATAAGTTCTCTCGTTTTTTTTTTACTCACCTGGATGACGGTCCCTACCTTAAATGTTGGAGAGGGTCTTGTTCGGGTGGCGTACTGCTTATTTTAGGCAACAGACAGAAAAAGCAGATAGAGAAAGATTAAGGAGTTAGCGACTGGTATTTCAACTGGAGCAAGGAAACGGTATTCCTGAGTAAAGAAAAGAAAGAAATTACATTTACCGTTGGCAAATGACAACAGGCTGCCATGCTGTAAGCCCCCAGTAATAAACAATGGAGAGGGGAGGGACATCTGTGGAAGATACAACCCTCTAAAAATTATTTTGACAAACAATGTAAAATTCAAGATGGCCACCATGACCTCAGGCCAGACTGCACATGCGCGGCTCAGCCCCGCCCACCGAGCTGGCTCCTGATGTCCGCGCATGCGCAGAGGAAGACGCTGAGGGACTCCGAAAAGCCGTCATGAGGTGCGCGCCGCCCACTATAGTAACCAGAAATTAAGGTACAATATCACAAGGAGGGGAAGGTGGTGGGGGAGGAAGAACGTGAGGAAGAGAGAGAGGAACGCAAGGAAAGGAAAGCGAGAGAGAATGGATGGCAGGAGGGAGAAACTGAAGGATAACTCTAAGAGAAAAATAGATATAGCTGCTTTCTCTGCTGCAGGCTTGAGCAAATTGCAGTATATACATGCAGATAGGAGCTCTTAGTTAAAAGACAACTGCTGTCCCAAAAAACCCACAGAAGGGACTCCTTCTATCAGCGCATTAAGCTGCCCAAGAATAGGGACTGCACCTGGGAGAGGCTTGAAATCAGCTGGAAGATGCCAACTGCAGAGGTAAGGGACGTTCGACCACCATTCACTGACCATGAGGTATGAGGAAAAAAAGGAGAATGCTGGGAGTACACTAATCCTTTTCTTTTATAATATTCACTGGTCCTGAGGGAGGAGCCAAGGCGGAGCTTGTCACAGGTATGCTGCCATGGAGGCACCAGGAAAAAGTTTTGCCTATAGTTCAACTTTAAGAAGTAGCGTCTCCATCCTCTCTACACATTGACATCTTACCTCACTTGTGATAGATTTATTTTAAACAGTACACTGTATTCATTACACCCAGGG
Organism: Lithobates sylvaticus; assembly: GCA_028564925.1. NCBI lineage: Eukaryota > Metazoa > Chordata > Amphibia > Anura > Ranidae > Lithobates > Lithobates sylvaticus. Next base: position 536,486,099 of record CM053027.1, on the reverse strand, counting down.
AAATGTCAGTAGCTTGGTGGGGTACAGCTGACTAAAATTAAGAAAAGCTTTTTTGCTGTAAATGAAATATTATTATAAATTAGTATTTGTGGACTATTTTTGCCATGCATATAAATCCTGTAGCGAAACATCAAACATCTCATTCAATTTTTATGTAGGCATTATTTAAGCACTCTCAATGAGCCTGCAGGTGCTTATTAAATATTTCTAAGTCTGTTTTATTTCCATGTTTATTGCTATTGACTCCAGTATAGAACCCACTGGCTCTTGTACTATTTCAAAAAGATCTGACCTTTTAAAAAGTGATAATTGGTCTTTGTTATGGCATTTAAAAAGGAATTATAACATATCATTAAATTCCACTTTAGAACGGATTTAAAGGTACACTGCAGCCAAAATGGAAAGTTGCGTGCAGTGTACACAGCTTACCAGTTTAGTAATCCAGTATCCATTAATTTATTTCACCAAGCCACTCTACGTTTTCTTCATCAAAATCCTCACCATCTGGGAACCCCTGTGCATGACCTGTTGGATTTGAAGGAAAGGTAGTTCAGAACATGCCCGTTGATTTCTCCTTGCTGTCTCCAATATAAAAAGTTTGATTATCAAAATGTCAGTATTAAGGTCCTCTTAAAGCCACCAAAATTCTAAAAAACAAAAAAGGAATTGGCGCTATTGCAACCGCAACATAAATCAACTACAAAAAAGTCCATATATAAGTTCATAAATCAACTTTGGTGATCCCACACCATGAAAATGTGATCTTCTTATGTCGGAAACGGAAAGGTGATCTTCCAACAATACACCAATTGGCACCATGAATGTGAGAAGTGCCCACTCACTGTAACTCCAGTGACTGCTAAATAAAAAAAGGTCAGTAAGCGCTTCGGTATATTGATTGGTCCATCAAAACCGATCAGATCTCCAGATAATTTTCCTTGTCTCCCTCTCTCTCTACAAATGATATCACCACCATAAACCAAAGAGATACCATACTGTAGTATTTTTATTTTACCAGGTTAAAAGTAACAAAGAGGTATTGTATGTACATGTAAGTGTGCCCTGGCTGGGTACAAATGTATACAGCCTTTTAGTTTGAATGTGCCGCTGGGATCGCCAATGCCGTGTGTTCCACCACCAGGAAGTCTGAGCCGGACGTGACATCAGAAGTAGCCAGAAGTGACAGCGCCTAGTTTCACAAATCGCGTCTTCAGGAAAGCCACCTACACATGAGCAGCGCATGATAACTTTTTGCAGTGGATTACATTGGATTTAGAGAAACATAATACATTATACGATTTTCTTCTTCTTTTTCCTTTAGATTTACCTTCAATGATGCAGTGCCAGGGTCTGCCTGCTTGCATACAAATTGAAAGTGTTTAGGTTGGACCTCATATTATATGGTTTTGGTAAATTCAAAGAAAAATCCTGCAAGAAAAGTGTATAATGTATGGCCAGCCTATTGAACTATCTGCCTTTAAATTAACCTGTGCTCAAAATATACACATTAAAGTCATAAAGACATATCCTCAACAAGCAGTAAAAGCACTTAGATAGATAGATAGATAGATAGATAGATAGATAGATAGATAGATAGATAGATAGATAGATAGATAGATAGATAGATAGAGCACCAGCCAAAGGCCCTTTAATGCTGAAAAACATTACTCCCTGGCCATGGAGAACATTCTTCCCTCCTTTCCTGGACAGCACAGGGAAAGAAGGCTGAGGAAAGGACACCAATTGGCTGTCACCACAGCTAATAAGAAAGCTTGCACATAGCAACAGGACAAGAGGATCTCTGAATGGCCGTAACTTGGCCGGGAAGGAAAGACCCATCCACCATTCTTGGAGTTGAATGTAGAGCGGTCTGGACCTGCAAAAATTTCGGCACCTCCAGTACAGACTGTATGTAATGGCAAGGGGTGCTGGGGTGTGCTGCAGGGTCTATCGATGCTCGCTGCTGGGGGATCTATTCTAGCTGGAGGGATCTATTTTTGCAGGGGGGGTCTATTGTTGCTGAGGAGGTCCGATTGTTGCCAGTGGGGGACCTATTGTTGCTGGGGGTGGGTCTTATATTTCTGGGGGGGTCGGTTGTTGCTTGGAGAGATCTACTGTTGAGGGAAAGGTCTATTGTTGCTGGCTGCTGGAGAGTCTATTGATGCTGGATGTGGGGAGATCTGTTGTTGCTGCCCAGAGTCTATTGTTGCTGGGGGGGAGGGAGGAATTGGTTGCGGGTGGTCCATTGTTGTTAGGGGGATCTATTGCTGCTGACAGGGGCTCTATTGTTACTGGCTGCAGGGGATCTATTTTACTGCTTTTCTTGTTATCATTACCAAATTTCATGCACATTACATAGCACGGTAAAATGATACATAGGGGTTTATTTACTAAAGGCAAATTCACTGTGCACTACAAGTGCACTTGGAAGTGAAGTCGCTGTAGATCTGAGGGGGACATGCAAGGAAAATAAAAGACAGCATTTTTGCTTGCCCGTGATTGGATGATAGAAATCAGCAGAGCTTCCCCTCATTTCAGAGCTTCCCCTCAAATCTACAGTGACTGCACTTCCAAGTGCACAGTAGATTTGCTTTTAGTAAATCAGCCCCTTTGCTCTATATTATCTAAAAGGGCGGTAATGGGATAGGGGCTGGAACCAAGGAATGGTGCTCGGAGGTGGGTAGGGGTAGAGAAAAGGAGTGACTCAGAAAGGGGGAGTTCCTGCACCTATTCTCTGAGAAATAAAAGCCCTGGATAGATGGATGGATAGATAGATAGATTACAGATTTGTAAATAGCAATTGATAAATAAGGAGATATAGATAGATAGATAGATAGATAGATAGATAGATAGATAGATAGATAGATAGATAGATAGATAGATAGAGGAAATATTAAATTATAGATATGTTGACACATGCTTATCATATAATAATTGTAAACTACAGAAAAACGGTGTTTTCCACTTATAATCACAAACTATTAGCATCTAAGTGTTTATTACTTTCACTGATAATATAATCAATATGTGTCAATGTCCAGACTTTACAGGCTGTAGATGAAAATCCTCTTTGATGGAACTAAAGATTTACAGGGTAAGCACTGTGAGTTTACTGTTTAACGTTACAGTCCCTCAAGGACTTAACATCAAAATTCTGTTGATCTTTCATCTGGAACTTATAACTGGGTCATAAAGTATGTCTTAATAAAACATTTCAACTCTGCAGTGAGAAAAATGAACATGGCTGTTTATGGCTGTAGAAATTCCAGGGATACTGTAACAGAACTTATACTATAGCCACATGTTATATGATCGACACATTAGATAAGCAGCCCTGATGGTACAGGCAAAAACAATATTATTTGAATTTAGAACTATTTTTATAAAAGGACAAAAGAACATTTTCCCCTATCTGACTCGAGTACTATCAGAAACCATGAAATCAGGCCCGAGTCAGAAGTACAGTTAAATCACACTTGTTTAATAATAAAAGTAAAAACAAAACGAGTCAAAGTTCAGTAACCAGAACGTATAGTCAACCAAGCCAGAAGTCAGGGATCAATTTCGTGGAACAGCAAGCAGGATCTGGAGTCAGAAGGGATGTCAGCAAAGCAAGTCTTGAACAGGATCGCAGGAGATTGTTTCTGTGATGTTGACCAAGGCAAAGGCAAAGAACCTCTGGACTGGACGGCTTAAGTAGGCAGGACTGATGAGCAGGATATCATCAACAGCTGAGCAACTGTGAAGAGATAGGAGCTGGCAATTAGCCGACAGCTGAGCGGCCAGCTCAGAGAAGGAAGGGCTGAGCCCAGCCCTGACAACTACCTACCAAGAGACTTCATAAAAGGTGTTGTAGAAAGGAAAACACATAAAGGGGTTGTAAAGTCAAAAACATTTTTTACCTTAATGTATTCCTTGCATTAAGGTAAAAAAATGTTTTTAGGTGTCAGCATCACCCTTTCAGCCCCCCCTTACTTACCCGATACCCCATTCGATCCAGCGCTGTGCACGTCTGCAGATCTTTTCTCCCCTCACTTACGGGTCTCGCTGCTGGCTTTGCTGGGGCACTGGGAGCCATTGGCTCCCAGTGCTCTCGATCAAAGCCAGTGATTAGTTAAGTTACAAATGATAGAATAATCCTCTTGGTAAATGTGTATATTCCCCCACCATATAAGGACGATGTGTTAAAAAAGGTTTTTGAAAAGATGGCGCAATGGCCTGATGTTCCTACAGTGATAATTGGGGACTTCAATAATGTATTAAATGAAGAGCTGGACAGACATAGTAACAAAAAGAGTAATGGAGGGGGAAAGACCACAAGATGGGCCAACCAGATACAAGAGATGGGTCTATCAGATGTATGGAGAGTAAGATACCCGGATAGTAAAGAATACTCATGCTACTCAAGTACATATAGATCATTATCCAGAATCGACATGGCTTTGGGAAATGGTCATTTTCTCCAATTAGTCAAAACAATTCAGTACGAATCAAGGGGAATCTCGGACCACTCCCCATTAACTTTGACTTTAGAGTGGACGGAACAGTTGATCCGGCCAATGTGGAAAGTTAATCCGCAGTGGCTGTCCCTGATTCCAGAGAGTAGTAAAATAAAACATCTGCTAATGGGCTTTTTTGGAGATAATAAGGGCTCAGCTTCAGCGTTAATGGTGTGGGATACAATGAAAGCATACCTCAGAGGCTTAATAATTAAAGAAATATCTAAAATTAAACTAGCCACAAGACAGCGGGAGGAAGAGATAACCCAAAGAGTTAAGCAGACCGAACAAGACTACATATTAGATTCTAATGAGGAGAAATTTAGAGCATGGCAGGACGTACAGATGCTATATAAAAATTTGATTATAACTAAGGCCGAAAATACTAGATTCATGCAGAACCAAAAGCACTACGAAATGGGGGAACAGGTGGGCCATATGTTAGCAATGATAGCACGGAACCAGGAAGGCCCATCCAGTATAGTCGCCATTGAAGACGAAAAGGGGATAGTAAAGTATGATACAGAGGGTATCCAAAAGATATTTGTAGATTTCTATTCACGGTTGTATGAATCTGAAATCCTAAATGTAAAGGAAAAGACTGAACAATTCTTAGACAAGTTAACTATGCCCAAATTGAATTCAATGGAAAGAGAATCCTTGGATACCCCTATAACTATGGTAGAGCTGGAGGAAGCAGTGGGACAAATTCAAAACAATAAATCTCCAGGGATGGATGGACTCCCCGTGGAGATATATAAAATATACGGTAAGATCTTGATCCCAGAACTTCTTGAAGTACTGAATGCAGCATATATCACACGGGAACTCCCTAAATCAATGATGGAAACAATAATAATTATAATTTTAAAACCGGATAAAGACCCACTAAAGCCCGGCTCTTATCGTCCAATATCTCTCCTTACATCTGATGTTAAAATACTAGCCAAGGTCCTGGCAAATAGATTGTCTAGATACATTGATACTCTGATCCATAGGGATCAAACAGGTTTCATCCCCTCCAGATCAGCAGCAACAAACATTCGCAGGCTCTTTCTGAATCTACAATTACCAATGGATAACGGGGGAGATGGTGCCATCCTGTCATTGGATGCTCAGAAGGCTTTTGACATGGTAGAATGGGAATATCTATGGATGGTACTGATTGCCTTTGGCATAGGCCCAGGCTTTATAACCTGGCTAAAAATACTATATAAAGACCCCAGGGCAAAGTTGAGGATCAATGACACTATGTCACCAGCTTTCCCGTTGTCCCGGGGGACTAGACAGGGTTGCCCTCTATCCCCCTTGCTGTTTGCATTGGCAGTGGAACCACTGGCCGCTGCAGTCAGACAGTCTGCGGGGATAGAGGGATTCCAACGTGCAGGAAGACAGGATAAAATAGCTTTGTATGCAGATGATGCCTTAATTTTCCTTAGTGACCCCACAAAATCCTTAGAGGAACTCATGAATCTTGTATCTGCATTTGGACAGCTCTCTGGGTTTCGCATCAACTGGGAGAAATCGGTGTTAATGCCGCTACATAATGCAAACACTTCTTTACCAGACTGTGCTAAACAAATTCAAATAAAACACAGAATTAGGTACTTAGGGATTGAGGTAACACGGAAAGTGGGGGATTATATTGACCTTAACCTTAGACCATTATTGACTAGGCTCAAAGATAAATGTCAGACCTGGTGCAAACTTCCATTAACCGTGATTGGAAGGGCAAATCTTATAAAGATGATCTGGGCCCCACAATTATTATATATCTTTCACAACTGCCCGATGTGGATAGCTGCATTTTGGTTTAAAAGGATAGAATCGCTTTTTCGCGAACTTATCTGGAAGAAAAAATATGCACGTATTAAACTAACAACTTTAATGCTGGCCAAAGATGAGGGGGGACTCGCTATCCCACATCCAAAAAATTATTTTTTGGCCTCACAAACCCAGCATTTCTATGGCTGGACAGAGGTAGATGAGAATGATCCGATACAAGCATTATTACTCCCACTGGGTAAAGGATACTCATTGATGTCCCTACTAGAGACAAAAACTTTTCAAAAAGATAAGAAATTCATAACAGGCGGACTATTTAATAAGGTATGGCTAGCAATAAAAAAGATTACTAGTATTACTGGCTATACCTCCTATACACCAATATGGAATAACGCAAATTATGAGGAAGTACAGAGATTGGAGGGATTTGGGTTTTGGCAAACTCAGGGGCTGAGATTTGTGGAACAACTGTTTTGGAATGATAATATAAAATCATTTGCGCAAATATCTGAGGAATTTAGGATTCCAAGACAGAGGTTCTTTCAATATCTCCAGCTTAGACATGCCTTTCATGTCCAGGCCCGTACATCTGTATTTATGCTTAACGAATCCAAAATAACAACACTGTTGAAGAAAAGGGACCAAAAGAAGGGACTTATATCTAAAATTTATGAGATAATGCAGAAAAAATTTGAGGAAGAGGTAGAGGTGCCGGCTAGGAAGCAATGGGAGCGAGACCTGGGAGCACTGACTGATGCTCAGTTGTCGGAGGTCTTGTCTGCGATCCCAAAGGTATCACTGTCGGATACTCAAAAACTAACACAAATCTTTATTACGCATAGATCATACTATACACCTGAGAAATTATTTAAGTGGAAACGCAGAGAGTCCCCTTTATGCCCTCGATGTAGTGGCGCACCGGCTAATTTAATACACATGTTGTGGAGATGTCCCAAACTCCATCGATATTGGCAGGATATAATCCAAAATATAAATAGTGTACTAGGAATAGAAATGTTATTAGATCCAAATCTATGCTTATTAAATATAGTGGCGGAACCAAATATCTCAAAAAATATCCATACCGCACTGACGAGAGGCCTATTTCAGGCACGAAAACTAATAGCCCAGAAATGGATATCTATATATCCTCCGACGGTTGAAGAATGGAGAACACAAATAAAAGAAACTATATTAAAGGAGGAATTTATTTATACACATAGAGGGAGTCGAGACAAATTTGATGCTATTTGGAAAAGATGGGTAGAGACCTGGGATAATGAAAATAAAAGATGAACCAACATGGGTAGAGGTTGATATTTGGAGGGGATGGGAGGATGGGGGGAGGGCTGAGGGGGCTGGAGGAGGTGAATACAGGTGGAGGCGGCAGAGGAAAAAATTCTCCCTTTTTTTTTTTTTTATTATTATTATTATTATTATTATTATTATTTTTTTCTTATTACTTTATTTATTTTATTATTCTTTTTTTTTTTTTGTTTTTTTGAGTTTTTTATTATTATTATTGAAATTATTAAATATAATATTTTATTTTTTTAAAAAAAAAAAGTTTTTTTCAAAAAGTTTTTGGGGGGGGGTGGGGGGGGGGTGGGTGAGTGGGTGGCTGGTGTGGCAGATGAATGCTAGAAGTTTATGTATCCGGGATGAAATGTATGCTTAAATGTATAACTTGTATTGTTATGAAAAAAAAGAATGAAAATAAAAAAAGTACTGAATTAATAAAAAAAAAAACGATGTACCCCTACCCATTCACCTGGGGAAAAAAGTGTTAATAAAAAAAACACAACACAGGTTTTTAAAGTACTTTATTAGACAGCTCCAGGGGTCTTCTTCTGACTTCTGGTCTTCTCGCCAGGCTCCTCCGCTATCTTCTGCTCTTTTACCGCTAACTCTTTTACTAGCGGAGGAGCCCGGCTTTCTCCTTCGTCGCCGCAGCCGTCTGTGGGTCTTCTTCCGACTTCGGGGGTCTTCTGCCGGGCCTCCGCTATCTTCTTACAGCTCTTTTACTAGCATTGGCCCAGTCTTGTCGCCCCCGCCGCCTTCTTCTTCTTCTTCTTCCTTGCGATGTTCACACGACACTCTCTCTGGCTGTAATGGCAGGGACACGTTGTGCGGCGACTTATATAGGTATAAGGGGCTGGGTCACTGGGGTGATGTCACATGGTGACCCCGCCCCCTTACGATGTCACAGTCCCAGCACCCCCCCGAGACTGTGACATCATGAGGGGCGGGGTCACCAAGTGACATCACCCGGTGACCCCGCCCTTATGCCTATATAAGTCGCCGCACAACGCGTCCCTGCCATTGCAGCCAGAGAGAGCGTAGTTTCAACATCGGAAGGAAGAAGAAGAAGAAGGCAGCAGTGGCGACAAGACCAGGTCAGCGTTAGTAAAAGAGCTGTAAGAAGATAGCGGAGGCCCGGCAGAAGACCCCCGAAGTCGGAAGAAGAGCCCCGGAGCTGTCTAATAAAGTACTTTAAAAAACCTGTGTTGTGTTTTTTTTATTAACACTTTTTTCCCCCAGGTGAATGGGTAGGGGTACATCGTACCCCATACTCATTCACATAGGTTGGGGGGCCGGAATCTGGGGGCCCCCTTATTTAAGGGGGCTCCCGGATTCTGATAAGCCCCCCACCCGCAGACCCCGACAACCAACAGTCAGGGTTGTCGGGAAGAGGCCCTTGTCCTCATCAACATGGGGACAAGGTGCTTTGGGGTGGGGGGGCAGCAGGGCACCCCCCATGTTGAGGGCACGCGGCCTGGTACGGTTCAGGAGGGGGTGGCGCTCGCTCGTCCCCACCCTCTTTCCTGACCGGCCAGGCTGCGTGCTCGGATAAGGGTCTGCTATGGACTTTGGGGAGACCCCCGCGCCTTTTTTCGGCGTAGGGGTTCCCCTTTAAATCCATATAAGGCGACGGGGCTTGCGAGGTGTCAATCTTTCCGATGGAGGTGGCGACATTTACTTCCTTCGCTAGTTCCGTCTACCTGTTCCCGGGCAGTAGATGTAATTGCTGTAACGCCGCCCAAGTAATGGGAACGGTGTTACCATGAGGGGAAGAGTAATCAGTTAGATTACTCGTTACCCTCAATCACTGGTGATGAGGAAGCAGGGGGCGTGGTCCGAGTCCCGCTGTCTGTGTCAATGGATGCAGCAGAGGGACTAAGGTGCAAGCGGCTTCCCATGGGGGCACTGATCAAAGAGGAGGGGGCCAGGAGCGCCGGCGGGCCTAAAAAAGAGGAGGTTCCCACCCGCTCTGTGCGATTCCATTGCACAGAGTAGGTAAGTATAGACATGTTTGTTATTTATTTTTTATTTTTTAATTTACCTTTACAACCCCTTTAAAAGACAGCATGCTTATAGTGTTTATTATTAATCAATTGTTAATCCATGTGCTATCTAAAACTTGCAAATTACCTGCCACATCACCAGCCCTGCACACACGGGCTGAATATTGGGCGGCATCGGCCAATACAATAGAAACCCATTGTATGGCAGCCAGGGGCATGACAGAAAAAGGTCTGCCGATCGGCATCCAATCAGCACTCTCAGCCAATGGCGAGTGTGTTCTGACGAGGGGGCAGTCCCCCTGTCAGAACACAATAGCTCCGCAGGGGAGATCGCTGTTCTAACATCAGATTGTTAGTGCAGGATCTCCTCTCAAGCTCTTCAGGTTTTTGTTTGTTCAGGCTTAGGGCTAGCCATAGATAGTCAGACATCTCCCAGGGAATAAAAAAAAAAACACACAGGAGGGCACAAGCACTTAGAGATGTAATGTATAAAACATGGAAGATAACAAAATGGATACTCACAAGAATAAAGGGTACAAAGGCATTAACCCCTTCAGATCCGCACTATAGCAGAATGACAGCTACATCGCGGATCTGCTTCGCCACTCCCCCCTGAAGGGCGAGAGCGGTTCATGCTGTGATCACCCAAGTTAATAAAACTCGGGTGATCACAGATCGGAGAATTACAGCTGATCACGTGATGTAAACAGAAGATCGGTAATCGTGATGTAAACAGAAGATCAGTAATCATTTTTTTTCTTCTCACGCTGACAGCGTGAGGAGAAAAATAAGCCGATCACCGGCTTCTGTTGAATGGACATCGGTCCCGAAGAGGAAGAGGCAAAGCTGCCTCATATGTGCCCACCAGTTCCGCCTGCCAGTGCACACCAGTACATAAGTGCCAGCAATCAGTCCCACCTATCAATGCCCATGAGTGCCACCTATCAATGCCCACCAGTGGTGCCAATCAGTGCCTCATCAGTGCCACCTAGCAGTGCCAATAAGTGCCCATCACTGCCACCCATCAGTGCCCGTCACTGCCACCCATCAGTGCCACCTATCAGTGCCCTTCAGTGCCACCTATCAATGCCCTTCAGTGCCGCCGATCAGTGCCACCCATCAGTGCCCCCAATGGCACCTATCATGGCCACCTCATCAGTGCCCAGCAGCGCCGCCTATTAGTGCCCACCAGTGCCGCCTTATCAGTGCCTATCAGTGTCGACCTTATCAGTGCCCATCAATGCAGCCTATCGGTGCCCATCAGTGCAGCCTATCAGTGCCCATCAGTGTAGCCTCATCAGCGTACATCAATGAAGGAGAAAAATTACCTGTTTGCAAAATTTATTAACAAAATATAAAACAGCTTTGTATTTTCTTTTAAAAAATTTGTTCTTTTTTATTTTTTTGAACAAAAAATTAAAAACCCAGAGGTGATCAAATACCACCAAAAGAAAGCTCTATTTGTGGGAAAAAAAAAAATTTTTTTTTGTTTTATTTTTTTTTTTTTTAAATTAATTTTTTAAATCTTTATTTATTATTTTATTTATTTTTTTTTTTTTTTTTTTTTTAATTTTTTTTTTTTTTTATTTTATTTTTTTATTTATTTTTTTTTTTTATTTAAATTTTTTATAATTTTTATTTTTTTATTAAATTTTAAAAAAAAGATAAAAATGTCATTTAGGTACAGTGTTGTATGACCGCACAATTGTCTTTCAAACAGTAACAGAGCTAAAAGCTGAAAATTGGTCTGGGCAGGAGGGGGGGGTTAGGTTCCCAGTAAGTAAGTGGTTAAAAACCAGGAGACAACATGCAGTGCAGGGATCACATAACCTGACAGACATCCCGCTAGGCTGGCAAGCTTATGCGTTTCGGAGTTCCCCCTTTTTCAGAGCTCGGCTAGCCAGCACATCCATGTCATAATATATACTGTATATACTCTCACTCCACTGGCATAAAGACATACTGTAAAAAGGGGAGGAGTCCAAGACACCAACCGGAGTAAAGGTCAAGGACACTAAAGTAATCAACAGAAGCCACACGATGTCCTCAGAAAATCAGTAATATATGCATACAAAATGTTACATCTGAAGTGCATAGTAATGTGCAATAGAAATAAGGATGCTAACTGTAAAACACATGCCACCATACATATGAAAATATATAATTTTCTACAGGAAACATGGCATGGATCATCTATATAATCATTTATATATTATCATACTGCTGATCTTTTATTATTCCTTGTCATCTTCATAATATGTCAAGAAAGCAAAGTTAAACACTGACATCAGTAAATATGTTGTCGCTCTCTGATTTGCAGTTTGATTCCACAACTGAATATTGCAGTTCTCTTTGATTCTGCAACACTCCGCTGTAATAGGTGATACCAAGATGTTGTTGTATTTGTTTCTGCACTAATGAAATTCAGTGTTAATGAACATTCCAAGATACACTTACGTATCTGCTAATGTTCGCTGTGGCTGTTTCCAAAGATTTGTTAGGCAGTTTTTTTAAATATAATGACAGATAAATGCAGCGTATTTTATACAGAGCTCAGGCTCTTAAGATCAAGTTAAAGAAAATGTTTTCTGTTGGATATAGTCATGAAGGTTTGGAATCTCAGCAGGCATGAACATGCCTGTTTATACTACGATCATTCTATAGAATGATCATGTGGCTATTGGTGTGTATGGCTAACCGTAGCCTGTCACATATAATAAACCAAAAGAAATACCCCAGATGAAGTCTACTCAGACAAAACGCGTTCGGGGAAGTGCTGCCATCACCATTGTGCCATCTTATGCCATTAACCTTTGATTGACATGTGAGTGTTCGACTTTTATTCATTTTAATTAAAAGTTTTGAAACGTTATCACACTATGTGGAACCTTTTTTGTCATTTTGGTTTCATTGTGTGAGCTGATTTTAACCATCCGGATTGTTGCTGGTTCCACATCATCAATGGTGTTTATTACCCCAAGCCTGTTGGACTTGAGAGGTATCTGCCCCTTCAAGTTCAACCTTTCCGGTAAGCCTTCAGATAATTGGTGGCAGTCTCCTCACAAGATTCCCCTACACGTTGCCCTTCATTGATGTCCACTATTGGAGGGCTTTCACACTGGAGCGGTGCGCTGGCAGGACGTCAGGAAAAGTCCTGCCAGCAGCTTCTTTGGAGCGGTGAAGGAGCGGTGTGTTTACCGCTCCTCCACCGCTGCTCCCCCATTGAAATCAATGGGGCAGCGCTGTAATACCGCCGGCAAAACGCCGCTATTGCGGTGTATTGCAGGCGGTTTTAACCCTTTCTCGGCCGCTAGCGGGGGGTAAAAGCGCCCCGCTAGCAGCCGAAATGCGCCCCAAATCTGACGGTAAAACGTCACTACAAATAGCGGCATTTAACCGCCAATGCTATAGGCGGCTCGGTTTGCAAGGGGTCTTATATACACATTTTATTTTGTATTATTATAAGCGCTGCATATTTTTTCTTTGGGTTTATTGCTGTTTGTCTTCAGCTATGCTGGCCGCTTAATCTTTTTACACAGCGCAGTATATATACATGACCCCTCACACATAATAGAGGGGCAGGAAAGGAAACCTTGAGAAGGAAACCTGGGGAGAGGAAGGTTGTTGGCCAGAATATGCAGGTCTGTCTGCAACTTGACAAGTGTAAGCCTATTGATCCACTATGCATAAGAAAATGTGACCTGACACACCAATAATGGCAAGCCTCCATCCTTAAGTAATAAATACAAAAAACGAGGAAGGAAAAGTGGGACTTTGAATGAGGCTTGGCATAGGCAAATGATGATACGTGGAATATGATAAACAGAATTCATAAGATTTATTTTCACAATCATGTTGAATATACCATATTTAAAAAAAAAAAAACAATCAAATCAATCAACAATAAATTAGTGGTAAAATTGACTTGCACATAAAATATATAGGCTCATAACATATAGTACAAATATTCAATAAACACAATTGGTGAATCGATTAAAAACACTTGTTGAAAATCATCATATAAGCAAAATTTATAGGAAAAAATTCATGGATAACTCATGCATCTAACATGAACAATGCATAAATAAATGCTTGCTTTGAACCAGGCTTGTCTTGACATTTTTGGATCATAACTCGATGGATCATAACTTTGCTACTCATCAGGAGTTTTATGGCAGGTTTGAAAGGTCAACTCCCCAGCTCAGCTCAGGTTCTGAACGGGAAATTAAGGGAAACCTTTGGATAAGATGTCTGCGCCGGGGTTGAGGTGGGAAAACCCCCACAGACGGAGACAAACAGCTGGAAAACAAGCCTGGTCACCAAGAAACCATCCCTGGGCATAGTGAATGCACTGATCGTGCCTGATAATCTGTTTCTTAATGTGTTGGAGACGTGATAGGGACAAGTTAGGTGGTCTGCCAGCTGACTCCGACTGATAAATACCCCCACTCCAGGGCGGATCCCTGCCAACGTCATAATATATGCCAGTGCAGCAAGGGGGAGGCAGCAAAGGGCTGACCACCCTTGTGTGGGAGCTTTGAGGTTGGAATGAAATGTGATGGATGTATGTGTTGAGTGTACTAGGAACAGGGGTGGCTGGTGCTGTATATTTTGGCGGGGGGCAGCAAACAAGACACCTGTCGTCACCCCCCTGGTCGGTCAGTCGCTTGCTCATCCTTCCCCTCACCAGCCCCGCACTTACCCCATCTAGCAGCTTCTGCTCCTTCCTGCGTCTCCTCCTCCTCAGTGGCTTCACTCTGATTCTCCGGCTTCACGGCAGCTTCGTCCTCAGCGGCTCTCCTCCTCTTTCCCTTGGTGGCCAATATGATTGATTCTGCTCTCAGCTTCCTGATTGACTGGGAGGAGAATCAGCAAGACAATAGTGAAAATAAAATTTCTATCGTCACACAACTGGGCTCAAACCCACCCTTTTTTAAAGACAATTAGAGCCTCAGGCTCTAATCATGTGCTTAGAAAAAAAAAAAAAACATTGAAATCCATGCATGAAATCCATGCAAATCCATGCACCCTGCATGTAGATTTGATTATTTTACAGCAGGGCCTGTTCCTGTGCCCAACAAGAGTAAATGTGAGGGTTTACAGTGTTGTGGCAACACCACCACCACCAAAGGCCCAATTCTTCTGCCACCGTTTAACAGGGGCATGTAATGACAATTTTTGATATAGTATTTCACAGCAGGGCCCGTTCCTGCACCCACCAAGAGTAACTGTGAGGGCTTACAGTGTTCTGGTACCACCAACACCTAAGGCACAATTTTCTGCAGAGTATATATAGGGCAGGCCATATAGTATATATACTGCTGTTCAGAATATATAGTGCCTGGGGGCCTAGGGGACCCCCACGCCATTTTTTCAAAAATTTGGGTGCAGGGTTCCCCTTAATATCCATACCAGACCCAAAGGGCCTGATAATGGACTGGGGGGAGACCCATGCTGTTTTTTTCAATGACTTTCATCTATATTGCCAGAACCCAACAATACATTACAGCCGCGAGTAGTTTTAAATGACATTTTTCCTTTAGAAATTTCATTTTGCTGTGGTATTATTCTAAACACCGGAAAAATGTGCTACTTTACAGGCATACTATAGACACCCCCCAGGCATGATATTCATTCTTTTTGTTTCACTTTAAGCATTATTAAAATAACTGCTCCCGAAAAAGGCTGTTTTTAAAACTTTTTTTTGCATTGATACATGTCCCCTGGGGCAGGACCCAGGTCCCCAAACACTTTTTATGACAATAAAATGCATATTAGCCTTTTTTTCATGTTCGTGTCTTATAGACTTTAACCGTGTTCACGTCTTCGAACAAATTTTTTGCCTGTTCGCATGTTCTGCTGCAAACCGAGCCGGGGGGTGTTCGGCTCATCCCTGTTATATAGCTAGACAAAAAAACATAGTTATTGGTTTAGTAGTACATTTATGTGTACGAATAATCATCCAGAATTTTTCTTGTCTCCCAACCAGAGCCACTTGAGTCCCAGATAACTGGCAACTGGATGGTGTGCTGTTTGGTTGAAGGTGTTCGGTTGAAGGTGCTAGATGTGGAGGGGGCCTGACGACTGACAAGTGGAGGAAGCACAGATTTGTTGTTTGCATTTGTGTCAGTGGGTTTTTATTTGCAGTAAAACTTTCTGCTCCGCAGACCAAAGAACTCAGTGACCTGGCTTACAAGCATGTACCCCCCTGTTGGCTCCCATTAGAGATGACATCACTCCATACTTCTTTGCCGCCAGTGCTGCCGATCCCTTCTGCCTTCATCTTTCTGCTGTCTTGTCTTCTTCTCCTCCTCCCCTTTGCTCTCCTGCTCTCTTCTGCTCCACTTTCCTTATGCACTGCTACTTTCCCCAGAATCCAGCAGACCCTTCTCTCCCCATACTGCATCTTTCCGCATCCCCAAAAGTCCCCTTTTATGTATTTCACTTCTAAGTGGCTTCCTGCACCTCCCTTGTTATGCAGGTCTCCTCCCTCCATCCCTCGAACCCCCTTTATCATGCTCCTCTGCCACCTCCAGACCCTCTCTTTTACCTCCGGCACCCCTTTACCATTTCTCTCCTTTGCCTTCAGCATTTTCTCTGTAGTGCACCTCTTCTTCCCATTCTGGATTCTGACACTGGGTATGTAGGGGAAATCAGGAGTATAATTAACAACATAGGGTATACAGTCCAGGGGTCAGGAGTATAATGACTAGCATTGTGAATACAGGGCTAGGGTAAGAAGTATGTTGTATAACATAATGAATGCAATGCAGGGGTCAGGACTATACTGTACAACATAGTGAAGAATGCAATGCAGAGGTCAGAAGTATAAATAGTGTTTGCAGTGCAGGGGCGGAAAAGTATAACATACAGCATAGCGTACACAGTGCAGGGATCAGGAGTATAATGTAGAACATAGAGAATGCAGTGCAGAGGTAAGGAGTGTCATTTTCCAACATAGTGAATGCAGTGCAGGGGTAAGGATTATTATGCAGTGTAGGGGTGACGCGTACAACATATAACCGTGCACATACAGTGCAGGAGTCAGGAGTCTAAAGCACAACATGGGTAAAGCAGTGCAGGGACCAGAAGAAAAATGTACAACATTGCGTATATACAGTTGTGCTCATAATTTTATATACCCTGGCAGAATTTATGATTTCTTGTCCATTTTTCAGAGAATATGAATGATAACACAAAAACTTTTCTTTCACTCATGGTTAGTGTTTTGGCTGAAGCCATTTATTATCAATCAACTGTGTTTACTCTTTTTAAATTATAATGACCACAGAAACTACCCAAATGACTGTGCTCAAAAGTTTACATACCCCAGTCCTTAATACCATGTATTGCCCCCTTTAACATCAATGACAGCTTGAAGTTATTTGTGGTATTTGTGGATGAGGTTCTTTATCTTCTCAGATGGTAAAGCTGCCCATTCCTCTTGGCAAAAAGCCTCCAGTTTTTGTAAATTCTTGGGCTGTCTTGCATAAACTGCATGTTTGAGATCTCCCCAGAGTGGCTCAATGATATTGAGGTCAGGAGCAGTGGCGTTGCATCCATTAAGGGCGCACGGGCGCCGCCCCCTCTCTCCAGACACCCCCTCTGTGTAGTATGGATAGATTCATGCATTGCATGAATCTATCCATGGGCGCTGCAGCCACCCCCTATTCAGGCATCCGGCCCCCTTTTCGGACGCCAGGTGCCTGAATTATAGCAGCGGGGGGGGGGGGGGGGTTTGGAGCACCTGATTAGAGCCATAGGCTCTAATAGGCTTTAAAAAAGCCATTGCGCTCGCGGTCCACCCAGGTGTGTTAGCAAAGCAAATTAATATTTGCTTTTCTAACACAGAACCGCCTCTCAGCCAATCAGGAGGTGCACCTGATTGGCTGAAGGCAAAGGCGATCCCATTGGCCGCCTAGCAGAACAGAAAGAAGACGCGCATGGAGGACACAGGAGCCATCGCCACGCTACCTGTCCCACAGCTCGCCGCCTGACCCGCCACCATGATGGGGTAAGTGCCAGGCAGACAGCGGGTGGGCAATTGGGCGGCACAGTGGCTGCATATTATTAGCACAGAGGCTGCAATTGATGGGGCACAGTTGGCTTCTTTGCTGGGCATAGTGACTGCATATTATAGGCACTGAGTCGGCAATTGATGGGGCACAGTTGGCTGCATTTGATGGGCACAGTTGCTGCATATCATGGGCACAAAGGCTGCAATTAATGGGGCACAGTTGGCTGCATTTGCTGGGCACAGTGGCTGCATATTATGGGCACAGAATTTGCAATTGATAGGGCACAGTTGGCTGCATTTGATGGGCACAGAGGCTGCATATGATGGACACAGTGGCTGCATATGATGGGCACAGTCGGCTGAATATTATGAGCACAGTTGGCTGCATATGATGTGCACAGTGGCTGAATATGATGGGCACAGTGGCTGCATATGATGGGTGCAGTTGGCTGCATATGATGGACACAGTGGCTGCATATGATGGGCAGAGTGGTTATCATTCATATTCTCTGAAAAATGGCCAAGAAATCATAAATTCTGCCAGGGTATGTAAACTTATGAGAACAACTGTAGTTCAGGGGTCAGGAGTATAATGTACAAGATAGTAAATGGACAGGTGCAGATTGAAAAAATGTGTTTTGTTTCGATTTGTTATTTACATAAATTTGTTTAATTAAATTTGTTTATTAATTTTTGGAATTCCTTTCATTTATTTAAATTCCAATCAATTCAAATTTTTGGAATTCCATTCAAATTCGAATCGAATTGCATTCGAATAGTATTCCATTCAAACTCGCATTTATTCTATTTAAAAATTAGAATTTTGTTTCTTGTTAAAAAAAAAAATAGAATTTTGGAAGATAGTTATATTCTTTCTATTACATTCTATTCTATTGTTTTTTTTACTATTATTTTATTTCCTAGTCTAGTCTTTTTTAGTCAATTCTATTCTTTTATTTTTTATTCTACTCTAATCTATTCTTTTCTATTCTATTTGAATTCAAACGTATTTTATTCGAATTTCGGGAAATGGTTATATTCTTTTATTTTTTATTCTATCCTATTCTTTTCTATTCTATTCCAATTCAAATTTATTCTATTTGAAATTCAAATTTCAGAAGATGGTTATATTCTTTCTATTTTATCCTATTCTATTCTATTTCTTTATTTTTTATTCTAGTTTATTCTGTTCTTTTATTTTGTTCTGTTTTACTCTTTACTCTTATTGTTTTGTTTTCTATTCTATCCCTTTTTTTTCTACTCTATTTTTTTTCTATTCTTTTATTTTGTATTCTGTTCTACTCTATTATATTCTATTTCTTTATTTTCTATTATATTCTTTTCTATCCTTTTATTTTCTATTTTATTTTATTCTCTTCGGAAATTCGATTTGAAAATCATTTGTCTGAAATTTTGATTTGTTATTTCGGATTCGTTTAAAATAGTTACTTTTGTATTTAAGGAATTTGGATACATGCGCCGCCATAATATCACAGCCCTGCTATAAGTCGGTGATCGCCACAATTTGTAGTTAAAAAAAAAAAAAATCCCAAAGTTTGTAGACGCTTTAACTTTTGCGCAAACCAATCAATATACACTTGTTGGGATTTTTCTACCAAAAAATATGTAGCAGAATACATATTGACCTAAATTGATGAAGACATTTTACTTGTTGGGATTTTTCTACCAAAAAATATGTAGCAGAATACATATTGACCTAAATTGATGAAGACATTTTACTTGTTGGGATTTTTCTACCAAAAAATATGTAGCAGAATACATATTGACCTAAATTGATGAAGACATTTTATTTGTTTCTATTTTTTATTGTATATGTTTTATAGCAGAGAGTAAAAAATATAGTTTTTCTTTTTTCAAAATTGATGGTATTTTTTTGTTTATAGAGCAAAAAAGAAAAAACGCAGAGGTGATCAAATACCACCAAAAGAAATCTCTGGTTATGGGAGAAAAGGTAAATAAATTGTATTTGGGTACAGCGTTGCATGACCGCGCAATTGTCAGGTAAAGTAACGCAGTGCCGTATCGCAAAAAATGACCTGGTCATGAAGGGATGTAAATCTCCCAGAGACAAAGTGGTTAATACTTCCCTGTTCATCCCCCACGCCACCAATCGGCCACCACTGCTGGTAAATTTTTAGCATGCCTCACGCCTCCAGATATGTAGGGCTTCTGGTCCACCGCTGATCACTGCCATAGGTCTGTGTAGCCTATTGCATTAGGGTGTGCACCCCAAAACTCAGAAACACATGCGTTTTTCTGCAGCCTCAGCTGCACTGGCGCTTTTTGGATCTCCTGGTTCCCAAAGGTGTAGATCAGCCATTCTCAACCAGGGTTTGGTGGAGCCATGGGGTTCCTCCAGAGGTTGCTAGGGGTTCCTTGAGCTGTGGCTGATGAACCACCTATTTGATGATGTCTACCAGTGGCGTCGCTAGGGGTGGCTTTTGGGGCTATAGACCCGAATCTGGGGCCCATAGCCCCGAGTCTCTGCAGGGGTCCCCAAGGGGAGAGGAGGCTCTCTGGGGACCCTAATATAAGGGGGGCTCTCTGGGGACCCTGATTTAAGGGAGAGGCTCTCTGGGGACCCTAATATAAGGGGGGCTCTCTGGGGACCCTGATTTAAGGGGGAGGCTCTCTGGGGACCCTAATGTAAGGGGGGCTCTCTGGGGACCCGGATGTAAGGGGGGGCTCTCTGGGGATATATATACACACACAGACACACGTATATTATATACATGTGTATGCTCGCCCAAGCATATGACTCTCTTTAATACGCTGTTATGGGCTCTAGCCCCAGATCTTTTGTAGACCTAGCAACGCCCCTGATGTCTACAGAGTTCAAGGTTCAGCACCACTTAGCAAAAGCCAGCAGCATGACACCAAATATCTTTTTAGCTGTCTTTAAGGGGGCATTCCGAACAGCACTTTAAGGGGGACATTCTTCCTATTGACCACCAATGTAAGGAGCATTGTTCCTATTGAGCCCTGATGATTTGGTTTTAGCAGGGGTTCCTCGAGACATGAAAATTATTTTTGGGGTTCCTCTAGGGTTAAAAGGGTTAAGAAAGCCTGGTGTAAATGACCGGATTGATGACGGAGTAGTATGTCGCTGGAAACAATGTGGCACTGTGGAACTGAAGCATAGTAAACACAGTAAAAGTAAGGCACCGGCAAATTACATTTCCTACCTCTTTCCACCCGCTCTCCATCCTGAAACATTACCTGCAGCACCCGGGGGGAGAAGAGAAGAGGGAAGCCAGCAGCACTGGGGGGGGGGGGGGGGGAGAGCATGGGCAATAGGGGGAATCGGCACCGCTCATAGTGATTAGGGTGTGCCCAGACACACCTGACACACCCCATGCCTATGATCACTGCAGTCCTTCCGCCGGTCCCTATGTCACCACTGTGTCCTGTAATGATGTGGGGTCCGGAGGATAGAAACGCAGAGAGGTGCCTGACACACCCAGACGCGTCGGACACAGATGGTGAAGACTATCAGCGCAGGCGGAGGGGCAGGTATTACACCATTTCTTTGAAGGCAGGTATTTTTATCAGAGTCAATTTATGACTATTTCTATCTCTACATCAGAATAAAAATAAGGAGAAGAGTGACCTCCAAGCATGGATATGTGGAATCCTCCCCCTGTATATAATGTCCCCCATACATCGCTGAGTGTTAATGTCGCTGCTGATGCTGTCACAGCTCTCGGTAAGAATTAACATCTGCTACAGCAATTGGCCTTCATAGTACACTGCGGTGGACCCACGCGAACGCGCCTAAGGCGGGAGCGCGCGCCCTCTCTGAAGCGCGCAAGGGAGCCCGCGCCCGCGCTTCTCTCCTTTCTGCCTCTTGCAGGCAGCCAGCAAGCACCGCTGTCCCCGCTATGTGCGCCCGGCGAGCCGCCTCAGCTGACAGCCCGACCCCCACCGCACTTCCACCTGCAGCCCCCCGCCTGCGGGAAGAGGCAGCCGGCACCCCCCGAGCCCTGCACGGGGAGAGGATGCGGGGCGAGCCGGCCACCTGGACCACCATCATCTCAGGACTAGAATAAGACATCCTCGGCCGGGGCTGGAGATCTCAAGGTGACTACATTGTGAATATTTCATTGTACTGTGCCGCCACCCCCTCCTCCCTCATCCTCATCTTACACACAGGGTGTCATTGCTCTTTACAATGTAACCTCTTCTGGCACATCTTTTTTTTCATTTTTGAATCGTTTGGATCATTTTTCTTTTGCATTTTTTTCATTCTTTGTATATTTTTTTTGCATCTTTTTTTTTATTCTTTTGGATATATATATATTTTTTGCATTTTTTGATTTTTTTTAATCTTTTTTGCATTGTTTTTCTTTTGGATATTTATTTTGCATTTTTTTAACATCATTTGTTTATGCATTCTTTGGATCATTTTTTTTACATTTTGGACCTTTTTTTTTTTTTTTTTAACTATTTTGCTTGTGCATTATTAAAACCACAGCAAACATTGTCTGCAATTATTTTGGTGATTACGGCATTATGTGATTTACGCTGTGTGCTTTTAATGTCATCCTCACTGATTCATCAATGTTCATCCATTCATGCATTTCATCCTTTTTTTATTTTTTTTTGCAGCGTACCATTTTCTTCACAGTCGTAAATTTTGTCATCCTTGTTGCATGTTATGATCCTCGGCTGGCCCCTTTAGAATGGTGTAATAAAGCCCTTGTCTTTTTTTTGTTGAAGAAGGTTAAAATGAATGAAGATACGAAGGTTAATATAAGCTGGCTGCCTCAGGATCATATAGACGCCAGTTCTCCGGAGAATATCTCGGTGGCAGACTCCTCCCTAATTCCTGTGCTAGAGCCAGAGCTGATTGTAAACCCGTGGGATATTGTCCTGTGTACATCGGGAACCCTGATCTCCTGTGAAAATGCTATAGTGGTCCTCATCATCTTCCATAACCCCAGCCTGCGAGCTCCAATGTTCCTCCTCATCGGCAGCTTGGCGCTGGCGGACCTCTTGGCAGGGGTCGGACTCATTGTCAATTTTATTTTTGCCTATCTCCTTCAATCGGAGGCTGCCAAGCTGGTCACGGTGGGACTGATCGCTGCCTCCTTTTGTGCCTCGGTGTGCAGCTTGCTGGCGATCACCGTTGACCGCTACTTGTCTCTTTACTACGCTTTGACGTACAACTCGGAAAGAACAGTCACCTTTACCTACATCATGCTCATCTTCCTGTGGGGAGCGTCGACGTGCGTGGGACTTTTGCCTATCATGGGTTGGAATTGCCTTAAGGACGAGTCAACGTGTAGTGTTATCCGACCGCTGACGAAAAACAATGCCGCTGCCCTTTCCGTTTCCTTTCTGCTCATGTTTGCACTCATGCTTCAGCTGTACATTCAAATCTGCAAAATCGTCATGAGGCACGCTCATCAGATTGCCTTACAGCACCATTTCCTGGCCACCTCGCACTACGTCACCACCCGGAAAGGAGTGTCAACTTTGGCCATCATACTTGGGACGTTCGCGGCCTGCTGGATGCCTTTCACCCTTTATTCTTTAATAGCAGATTACACGTACCCTTCCATCTACACCTATGCCACGCTGCTTCCAGCCACATACAACTCTGTCATCAATCCGGTCATCTACGCCTTCCGGAACCAGGAGATCCAAAAAGCGTTGTGGCTGATTTGCTGCGGTTGCATCCCTCCCAGTGTCTCTCAGAGAGCCAGATCACCAAGTGACGTTTGATCATACATATCTCTACATAAAGCCGCGAGGGGTTGGTGTTCGTTTGCAAGGTGGTGTTTTTGAAGTAAATACAAAAAAAAAAAAAAAGAGAAAAGATCAATAGGATTGAGTTCCACTGGGGGAATTTTTGTGCTTGATAACATTTGGACATGGCATTAACATGATCAATCCATTTCATAAATGGAGTTCGATGTATTTATAAAGTCAAAGTGCTACTGTGCAATATCTACTTAGAATTTCGAGAAAAAAAGAGCTAATGTAAACTGTCATTCTACTCAGGTTATGTGGTATTGATGATGATTCACTATGGAGTCTTTATTTAATAACACGGGGCTAAAGCAGCATGCACAGTTTTTTTTAAAATTATGATTGAGATGGTCGAATTCGATTTAGGACGTTTTTTTTTCTATGGTGCCACACGTGAAATGACTAGTTGTCAAGGCAATTGAATATTTGACTCAAATGTTATTCTATACATTTTTGTTAAATTTCATAAAATTTTTGTGCTCTTATGGTAATTTTCAGTTGCAAAAACAACTAAATTGGGGAAGTCCCCCACCAAAACAACTAAATGTGGGAGACCCCCCACCAAAACTAAATGTGGGGAACCCCCAACCAAAACAGCTAAATGTGGGAAACCCTCACCAAAACAACTAAATGGAGGAAACCCCCCACCAAAACTAAATAGAGGAAACCCCCCAACAAAACAACTAAATGTGGGAAACCCCCCACCAAAACAAAAAATGCGGGAAATCTCCCGCCAAAACAACTAAATGTGAGAACCCCCACCAAAACAACTAAGTGGAGGACCCCCCCCCCCCTCCCACCAACAATTTATCATTTATTGATGTCACTATATTTTATTGATGTCAGTCTTGGGTCACATTCAATTCTTGGGTCGAAATTTCCTGAAAATTGCCATGTGAGCGGCCTGCATAAGACCTGCCAAGGTAGAGAGGAATGCTGGGCTCAGCCGTGTGTTTGTGTTTATTCCTGGGGGCTTGTTCACACATGCAGGTGAGGGGAAGAAAAAAGAGGCAGTTGGGCTTTACCAGTTTACCATTTTGGGTTTTACCGAACCCCCCCCCCCCCCCTGGCCACTAGTTAACATTACCAGTGGCCATGTTAGTACACAGTTGTGGTGCAGTGTAATGAAATGTATACACAACCTGTTGCATGCTGCCATGAAACAGGACCCTTTAAAGTAAATGGGCCAGTGGTGCAAGCAGGGTGGTGCAGTTGGCTGTCACTAGTTAAAATAGGCATTCAGGAGGTAACATATTGCCTCTGTGGTGCCCGTCAAATACTTAGATAAAAGGATACACCAGGGATCACTTTTCAGAGGAGCACAGGTAAACGAGCCATTAAATGGGAGCAGTAGTAATCGTCAAAAAACAAAAAAAAGGTCCAATCAATGTTGCCACCCAAGAAAGGTTGGCTGCTGGTCATGTGCCACATAGAGGTGAGGGTGGATCAGGTGACTATTATCTTTTATCTATAGGTAGCTTATTCTCTTGGCAATATGCCGTATATGCGGCAGCAAGAAAAGTGGGCTTTAACACTTAGCTGCCATACATTTGCATCCACGCCTGTGGTTCTGTGCTGAGAGTACCCTTACTGCATGCTCCCACAACACTGACTGGCCTGTCACTGACAGCTCTCACTGAGGGCAAATCATAGCGATCACTTGGACACAGAAGCCATGCTGCTTCCCATGCATTAAAGCCTGCACAAAAGGCCTGCTGGAAGGTGGTGTTAAAGTCCAGCTGAAGCTTTGTTTTTTATCACTGTAATGCAATGAGGCGACATATACAGTAACAAATGTGGATGTCATTTTTGTTTTCTTACTGTACTGTTGTACTGAAAAATGCCTTGTGGTGGCATCATGCTCAACATAGAGCATCACGCCCCCAATCAGATCATTGCTCAGGGAAAGTGAACGCTGCTGCTTAATACAGAGCGTATTGGTCTGGGTTTCCAGTGGTCCAACAAGTCCACTGCACAGTGCTCCAATCGAAATGTCTGCTTGGGGAGCATGAGTGCTGTTGATTGTAGCACTGTGTAGGGGGCATGTCGGAGCACTGTGCAGGGGGCATGTCGGAGCACTGTGCAGGGGGCATGTCAGAGCACCGAAGACCTGAACTGCTGTGTTTTGTGTGTTTTTAATGGAACAGCGGTCTGGATCTTCAGTATTCTATCGGCACAGATCATTTTAACCTATTAGCAGCCCTATAGTACTGTAAAAGGACATTCACATGTATTAGTGTGTATGCAGCCTGACTGCATTACAGTGATAAAAAAAAGTTAGTTCATTTGGGCTTTAAACCGTTTGCTGCTGGAGCCATTTTTTTATTTTCTGCATATGTATTAAATGCAAGTTTTAGGACTAAAGATTACTTAAAACCCCTCAAACATTATAGTGTCTGGGAGGGGCAGCAGACACAAAGGTGTATTTGGATCAGTCAGGGGAAGGTGAATAAAGTTTTATTTTTTTTGTTACCTTTGTATGTCTGTATATCCTACATACAGCCTTTTGCATATACTTTAGGTTTCCTCACCCCTCTTTGTGGGCACCATAGAATCAATAATATCCAGTAACCTCTGGCAGCCGGACAGCTTTAAAAAATAAAATAAAAAATAGGGCAAATAACTAAAATCTGGTTGTCACAATGCATCGCTGGGCCTCATGCATACAAGTGTCCTAAAGGTCAGCTTAATCCAAAACTGGTATTTCAGGTTTGAGTGTTGCTTATAAAATTAAATCACGTGCTACCTTTTTTTTTCTCATGGACTCCAGTGGTGAGCTCCCACCCAACTAGAATGATAAAGAATGTTAGTTTTCCCATGATTCCTATAGATTTGGGGGAAGTAGTGTGGAGAAAAACTACTGGGTGAAAGTCTTGCCACCATAAGTTGAGCTCTAAGATGAAGGTCAACTCAGCCCAGTGTTCGAACCCAACTTAAATATCTCTTTAGGGTGCAGTTGGCCATGAACCAAAATGCCTGTTACTTATATAAGAATTTTTTGCATGCTGAAAAAAATGGCAGTTGGCACCTGATTGGTTCGATGGGCAAGACGTATATTTTACTTACATTACTTTTTTCAGCTGTTTTTGCTGCACTAGGCTCTGTGTTATTAAATAAACCAATATGTGTTCCTGTTTGTAACGAAAGCAATGACAAAAACTGTGGCTTTTTAGTCTTGGCCCTCTGGACTTCTTATAAACCCAGCTGAAATCCTAAATACATCTCAGTTGCTGGAGGGTCAGTTCTGAACACCACTGACATACTATTGCTGTCATTGTAACCTTCATGTCAGAAATGAAAGGTCCAGTCCCACTTAGAAGACTTCTATGGAGTAATACCAGTCTGTAGTGTACATACAACCAGGCACTTTTCAATGTTTGTGTGTCAAGTGTAAATTATGTTTGATAGATTATTTATTTTTTGTAATTACCGAATGCCAAAATACGAATAGCACAAATACATTATATAAGAAGATCTTCCCTTATTTTTTTTTTTTACATTGGCTGTAAAACAGAAAAAAAAAAAAAAAAAATCCAGCATTTAAAATGTTGGTTAAAGAAATGTTTGCTGGAGATCATTATAGAAAATTAGCAATATAAGATGGAGTAAGGGGGCTTGGACCTTCTAAATGGGAATGAATCTTTTCTTACTGTTAGATTTGTGAGACTGTATGTCTTGTATAGTTAATTGAACGAGCCTAGGGGCGAGGTTAGAGGGGCGCTCTTGCACGCAGAGATTTTTTTTTACTTTAAACTGCGCCACATTTTCTATACATTGAACTGAACAGGTGACATCATCTGAGATGAAGGTTAAATAAAAATTGCGAACCCCATAAGGAAACAAGTTTTGGGTTTCCCTAATAAAAATCACAACGTGCAAAAGCATCATCTGCCCTCGTCCCGTAAGGGCTTGGCTACACGTTCAATGCCCAGAAATGGTCTGAGATCAGTCAAAGAATTACCTGAAATTGCCTGCTGGATTACATATATATAATCGCCAGTTATATAGGTGAGCTGTGAGAGTGGAATAATGGGGCTGTCATTTCTGTAGGTTCTAAGCCTTTCATCCTGATTGACTTAACTGCCTATTAAGTCCAAGCCCTGGAATAAGCATATAACCGATGAAGTCTAAAAAGTCTGAATTGCCATCCTGCAGAGGAGAGGCTCCTTATGTAGGGCACCCAGGATCAGAATGATAGCAGTGGCAGTTCCCATATTTTTGTTCTCATGGATTCCCCTAAGCTGGAGTTTTGCTTCAGTTTGTTAGTGGTTCTAAAGCCTTGTACACATGGGCCGAATATTGGGCAGCATCGGCTTCTGCCGAAAGGGCATGACCCAAAAAGTTCAATGGCTGAGAGCTCTGACCGGAGTGACCTGGCAGTCGGCTGTCCTTATGTCAGAACACAATAGCTTGCAGGGGAGATTGATGTACTAACATCGGATTATTAGTACAGCGGCGTCTCCTGAGCTCTTCAGCTTTTATTCGTTCAGCCTGCTGAAAAAAAAAAAACTACTAGTGTGTACCAGGCTTTAATCTGCTAATACATTTAACACTAGCCCCCCGACTGACAGTGGTGCTGTCTGCTGTGCCCCCTGTACTTAGTTCTCCAGAGTTGTGTCTCACTAATACGTTATGGGGTTCAGTGGCGGAAGAATAGGGGTCGCCGTGGCGACCGGGCCCCATGCTGCAGGGGGCCCTTGTATATCTTGATAGGAGGAGCGGCAGAGGCGGCTGAGACCGAGCTCCCCGATCCTAAGCCGAACTGTAATCGGCACTGTGCGGGGAGCTCGTCACACTGAGAGACCTAAAGTGAAAGCACAGTGGGGGTTATTTACGAAAGGCAAATCCACTTTGCACTACAAGTGCAAAGTGCACTGGAAATTGCACTGAAAGTGCACTTGGAAGTGCAGTCGCTGTAAATCTGAGGGGTAGATCTGAAATGAGGTGAAGCACTGCTGATTTTATCATCCAATCATGTGTACGCTAAAATGCTGTTTTTTATTTTCCTTGCATGTCCCCCTCGGATCTACAGCGTAGGGGTTGATTTACTAAAGGCAAATGGACTATGCACTCTGCAACTGCAGTTGCTCCAAAGCTTAGTAAATGAGGTAAAGCTTCACTTTGCAAAGAATATCCAATCACATGCAAGGAAAAAAAAAAAAAGCATTTTTGCTTGCACATGATTGGATGATGAGCTTCTGCTCATTTTCTAAGCTCTGGAGCAACTGCTCTTGCAAAGTGCAACTGCACAGTCTATTTACCCTGTGCAAACCAACCCCACAGTCTCTCCTGTTGTATTTGCCTTTAGTAAATCAACCCTTTATCCTCTGTGTAAACGAAAGGTCTCCCTGCAGAGGTCCAACATATCCCATGTTGAGTCAAACCTACAGCTCTCAAATCAGCAAAGCTCATGCTCCTTATGGATTGGAGAATTTAGGTTTTGACTTAGTGGGGAGCATGTCAGAGCTTTGCAAAGGTATCTTTGCTTCCACTTAATGAAGAAGAGTCCCACTCTACAGCATATTGGCAGGGGGCGGGCTTTTCTACTCAGGCTGTGGCTCCTTTCTAAAGAATACAAACTACATATCCAGTAATAATGTATGTAGGCTGAACACCCCGATTGCTGCCCACAAGGCATTTTGATCACCTCCAAATAGAAAATTGGATTAACTTTTCCAGTCAGTTTTCTAATAGTTTTCTAATCTTTTAATGAGATTGTCCACATCACATGGGGGTTGATTTACTAAAACAGGGCAGGGCAAAATCTGGTGCACCTGTGCACAGTAGCCAATCAGCTTCTAACTTCAGCTTGTTCGATGAATCTTTGACAAAAAAACCTGGAAGCTGATTGGTTTCTATGCAGAGCTGCACCAGATTTTGCACTCTCCAGTTTTAGTAAATCAACCCCATGGTGTAATTCTACAATCAGTTGTAATTTGGAACAATATATTTCCATGTATGGTCCTCTACATTCTACTGAATCTCAGATAATTCTGCAATGGGTATTTGAGTCTAGCCTATGTAGCCAAGCCCTTATGGTTCCACCTTCCATTACATTCCTTAGTAATTGGAAACTGAGCGCTGATACCCTGGGCATTAACCCTTTTGTTACCAGATCACGCTGACAAGCGTTACATCCTCATTTTAAAATCAGGGCAATGTGATGTATGAGAAAAGGGGCATCAAGAACACAGACATTTTTATATTATTGAAATAAATCAGATCCAGGGCATTTGTTGCAATAAGTCCTTAATGAAGAGGAAAAAAAAAGGGCTGTGACATCCTGGAGATAATGTACATCTTTGTCAGGACGCAAGGGATTAAAAATACACCTGCACGGTGTGCCTCATTTCCGAGGTGGTAATTGGAACTGAGGAGTGAAAATAGAAATGGTGACGCAATAAGGTGTATGCTGTAATAACTGTTTCAATGCTGGAAGTGTTAAATGTGCAAGTCATTGTGTTTTGTTCTGAGCCCATTGAGCGGTCATTCGGTTAGGCCTAACGATCTTCTTGCAGCAATGATGTATTGATTGATGCTTGCTAGTTTCTGGTCAAAGTGTCCTTTTTTATCTGAGCCTTCCAAAAAGTGCTATCTTGAAGGATGGTTTTTAATGACAAACTTTTTACTTCCATGTTTAGCTGTTAAAATGGGACCAAATAAGCAAACCGGGACTTTACCCTGACGATCTTCCACAAGACGAAATAGATGCGCTGTATGTCACTTTTACTGTACTCTGTATTTTTCGATTGTGAAAACTGCATTTGTGTCATACTAGCATGTATAGCCAGTTTGCAGAGGTGAGGTTGTATAGATGCCATTTTTCAGCTGTTTTATTACAATATTACAATGCATTTTGTGCTGATACATTAATAAGATGTCATCCTGAAAAAGTCTAAGCCTGGTGATCACATCAGTAAATGTATATAGTACTAAGTTATATCAAAGCTGGACAAGGTGCACTTCTGTCTGATATTAAACCTTTGCATTTGAAGTGACTGAGGGAACAAGGCCTTGCTGTTAAATGACTCCAGTTTTCATTCTGGAATTTATTCTTTGCAGTTGGCAGTTCTGATAACTGAATCCTTTAAATTGCCGGTATCCCTATATTTGATGCCACAAATCTGCAGCAGTGCAGTTTACTATCCTCTCTGCCATGAGTGGGAGGTTGCAGAGCACAAAATCATATGACAAAGGTCATAAATCCGATCCAGAGACTATGTGAGAAGCCTACTAAATCTGTCTTTGTTGGACACTGTAAACTGCAGTTAACCCGAGTGACATTAGCATAGTTGTAATTATTGATTATCATTGAAGTTAGAAGCAAATAATTGCAGGAAATATGAGCTTACATTGGGTAAAAAAAGAAAAGGGTCAACCATTTGTGTCACCAGCTGTCATTTTTTTAGGCACATTGCACTCACATCCTGATAATTGTTTATTCAAAAATTACATAAGGTTTTAGGTTAGGCATTTAATACTTCTTTAGTATAGGTTTGAAAGGAACCTGTGCTAATACTTCTGAAAATTTGATTCAACAAAATGTACAAATAAAAACATATATATATATACATATACATATGTGTGTGTGTGTGTATATGCATGTATATGCATGTGTGTATATATATATATATATGTGTATATATATATATATATATATATATATATATATATACACTGTATGTGTGTGTGTGTGTGTGTGTGAGTGTGTGTGTATGTGTATATATATATATATATATATATATAAAATAAGTATTGAACGCATTACTATTTATGGTCATTATGGTGAAATTATGTTTTTTCCACTTCCAGATTATGGCCCCAACAGTGCTCACTGGAACATTCAGAAGTTTAGAAATCCTTCTGTAACCAATGTCATCAGTATGTCTTGCAACAATAAGGTTGTGAAGGTCTTGAGAGAGCTCTTTTCTTTTACCCATGATGAGATGTTTCTTGTGTGACACCTTGTTAATGATACACCTTTTTATAACACCTTTTTATAGGCCATCAGTTGAGACTGAACCAGCTAATATTAATTTGCACTGAGAACAGGGCAGGATTGCTTTCTAATTCCTGATAGATTTCAGCTGGTTTCTTGGCTTTCCATGCCTTTTTGCACCTCTTTCTTCATGCATTCAATAATTTTCCCCTGTGTCCTTCTATTTTATTACACACAACTTCATTTCTGAACTTTTTTTTTTGTATGTTTGGATTGCATGGGTGCATGGGTTGTTACTGACATGTGTCAAATCGATAGCACCTTAAAATATATATTTACCTAGAAAAATGGTGACGTGTTCAATACTTATTTTACCTGCTGTGTGTGTATGTATATATATATATATATATATATATATATATATATATATATATATATATATATATATATATATATATATATATATATATAAATATTCTCCCATATATCACAAAACAAAACATTTAAAGCGATTTTAAATGAAAAGGGTGCTTGCTCCTATGACTCTTAACCTCCCTAATGGTATTCCCAAGTGTGGCTCGGGGTGAATTTTCAGTACTAAAAGTGGCAACCCTGAGCCACGCTTGGGATCGCATCGTATGATCCAGGCAAAGTTACTTACCTTGTCCCCAGGATCCTGCGATGTCTCCCCGCTTTGTGTGCGAGCCGTGTCTCCGCTCGATCTATCACAATGCCGAGCTCCGTTCCCTGTGAGCGTTGTGACACATGGGGACAGAGCACGGCGCCAAATTCAAAAAAGTTAAAAATACATAACACATACAGTACACTGTAATATTACAGACAATACTGTATCAAATAATTTCACCTCCCTTTTGTCCCCTGGTGGTCTGTCCAATGCCCTGCATGCTGTTCTATATTATATATACTGTTCTTTCTGCCTGGAAACTGGAGAATGTCCATAGCAACTAAAAAGTGTCCCTTTCCCTCAAAAGCGGTTTTAGACCAGCTAGAAAACAGCGATAATAAATTAGAATCACTTACAGAATTGAGTGATAGTGATTTGTGGGGAAATCTGTCATCAAACACTGAAAATAATGACAGCGACTATTCTGCAACTGAGCAAATTTCTGTGTTTTTGATTTGATTACATGAATAATGTTTATTATTATTATATTATTATCTGTTAAAATTATTTATAGTTATTTATTATATTATAATTTATGATTTCGTGTTTCAAACTTCATCATACCCAGGATGTCCACTAGACTCTGGTTTGGACAGATTTAAGTGAGTTATTCCTAAGAATTACAGGCCTACAATATAAAACTCCACATTTCCATGCAAAACAATGTACCGCTTTGAGCATCAAAAATCTGAAATAATCATACCATCAGGGAGGTTAATAGCTAATAGCTATAGCTATTTAGCTTCAATGCCTTTAACCCCTTCCTGACCAGCCTCCGCCGTTATACTGCGGCAGGTTGGCTCCCCTGCACGAGCCATTGTAGCCGTACGTTGGCTCTTTAAAACCCTGTAGCAGGCGAGCCGATGCACGTGCCTGGCGGTGCGATGACCACCAGGCTCCTGCGATCGTTCCTGACAGAGCGAGACCTGGGATCTGTTTGTGTAAACACACAAATCCCGGTTCTGTCAGGGCAGAGGAGACAGATTGTGTGTTCCTACCAACACCGATCGCTCTCCTCCTCTAGTCAGCCACATTCCCCCCACAGTTAGAACACATATATAGAACACATTTAACCTTTTAATCGCCCCCCTAGTCAATGGTCCCAAAAAAGTGTAAACTTTGTCTGCTGCAATGTCTCAGTCCCAATAAAAATAGCAGATCGCCACTATTACTAGTAAAAAA
Source organism: Lithobates sylvaticus (assembly GCA_028564925.1). Classification (NCBI taxonomy): domain Eukaryota; kingdom Metazoa; phylum Chordata; class Amphibia; order Anura; family Ranidae; genus Lithobates; species Lithobates sylvaticus. Next base: position 536,452,912 of record CM053027.1, on the reverse strand, counting down.
AAAAAAATTATAAAAATGCCATAAATCTATCCCCTATTTTGTAGAGGCTATAACTTTTGCGCAAACCAATCAATATACGCTTATAGCGATTTTCTTTTTTTTTTTTATACCAAAAATATGTAGAAGAATAAATATCGGCCTAAACTGATGAAGAATTTTGTTTTTTACATTTTTTTGGGGATATTTATTATAGCAAAAATTACAAAATATGTGGGGAAAAGGGACATACATTTTGTTTGGGTACAACGTCGCACAACTGCGCAATTGTCAGTTAAAGCGACGCAGTGCCGTATCGCAAAAAATGGCCTGGTCATTAAGGGGGAAAATCTTCCGGGTCTGCAGTGGTTAAAGAGCACCATGATGTTTGCATGTAAGAACAAGTTTTAACATTTTTGCTCCTCTGAAAATGAGCATCTTGTGATTGAGGGTCCCCAAGGGGTGATGGGATTAAGAATGTGTCCGACTTTTACAATGAAAACCCCCTATGAGAAAAAAACTTTGCACTTTTTCCAAAAATTTAGTATTCCCAGGAAAATGAAATGGCATTCTTTAGTTTTGCATATTTTGAATGCATACAATATCCAGAGCAACAACATCTCTGAATAATGAGATGTTATGAATGTGAATGTTGATTTCAGGGCATCATGTCTTGGGACCGTATAGACTGTAACAAAGTTACAATTCTGCCAGCTGAATTCAGTTGATTGAACAACAGAAAAACAAATGATCCATTGTTATTTTTTATAACATGGTGCAACAAGAAATGTACTTTGGTAATCATGCATCAGATTGTAGTTGTCTCTTATTAAAGCTAAATTTCTGAGCTGATTACATCATTAAATGTATTTTTTAATGCAACAGTGCAAGTACCTGAATTTGATTTGGTATCAGCCTTTTGTGTTATATATTATATATTCCCTTGTACAGAGCACAGACCATGGGAGGGAGAAGCAGCACAAGGAGCTGTTGTACTTCAGTGCCCATTTGCAAAGACAGAACAGAACATACTGATAGGAGGAAAGAGCAGAGTGACAGATATGAGCTCATTAGCCTGCTGCTTCTTTTTTCTCTGTCTAAAGTAGTAGTAAAGTCTTATGAGCAAAACAATAAAAATGGTCCCCTGCAGGTTTAAAGTCTAAGTTCACCTTTTTTTTCCTCTAAATTCCATCTCACCTATGCACCAATATAGCATTCATGTACTTTTTTTTTAGCAAAACTATCAAAGCTTTCCATAAAATCTACAGACACGTGGCTTACTGTCCTACATCCATGATTCAAAATGTATCTGTTGCTTTTGTCTTACGTCCTTACAGACTGTAGGTCATGACACAGGAAGGAGATGACCAGATGACCTCATTAGCACACACCCTGCATCATCCACCCACTCATTCTCACCTGCACGTTTTTTTTAAGTAAATGCAATTAATCAGTGATCACCCTTCTCACTAAATACACAATCAGATTGCATAGTGTATGGCCATCTTTATACAAGTACATAGAAGGGAATAGACAGAAACACTCAGCTGTCAAGCCCCGTTCACATCTCTGCATACAGGGGGTCCCCGACTTACGAACGCTCGACCTACGAACATCCCCTACTTATGACCCGGCCGCTGCGGGGACCCTCCGCCATTTTCCGCCGTCCTTTGGCCGTTCTGCGCATGCGCGGCCAGACGGAGCCCCGCAAAATGAAGGCAAACATCAGAAATGTCCGTAATTTGCCGCGCATGCGCAGAACGGCATTCGACGGAACATTGGAAATGTCCGTAATTGTCGGTCTGTGCATGCGCGGCCGACTTACGAGCATTTCCGAGTTAAGAACAGGCGGGCAGTCCCTAACAAGTTCGTAACTCAGGGACCCCCTGTAGTGGGAACTCGCATTCCCACATGCGTTGTTGTTTTTTATTTTTTTGCGAGGTGGGGGGGGGTGTTTTGGAGCATTTTCACTCATCACACATAGGGCAGCCCACCCACCTGCTGATCTCATTAGCACACACCCTGCATCATCCACCCACCCACTCCCAGCTAAAAGTTTTTTAAATGGTGCATAGGGGAGCTGGAATTTAGAAGGAAAAAACTGGTTAAATTAGCCTTTAAGTCAGTGATGGCAAACCTTGGCACCCCAGATGTTTTGGAACTACATTTCCCATAAATCTCAACTGCACTGCACAGTGCATGAGCATCATGGGAACTGTAATTCCAAAACATCTGGGGGGCCAAGGTTCGCCATCACTGCTTTAAGTCATAATGTACTAGTATGCACTGCATGCTAGTACATTATGACAGACTTAGCTACAACCAGAGCCCTCCAGTGATGGTTTCCCCCCGATCCCTGGCACTTCCATCGGTCTTCCTTTACGGGTTTTGTATTTTCAGCTGAATGATAGGCCAGGCAGAGGTGACATCACGCCCATGCATACATGCGGGAATCCCAATGCCGTGGCACAGAGAGTGGGCTGTAAATGTGGTTTGATCTGCACATGTGTGGCTCAGATCACATTACCTGCTGACAGGCAGGAGGGACATTTATGACAGAAGAGACTTCTAGGATCTCTTCTGTAATAAAAAGCCTGCCTGTCAGCAGTTTTTTTAAATGACTGACTTTACTACCACTTTAAGAAGTTGAGATTGGACAAGACCTGTAAGTGTTGCTAAGTGGGAGAGCTGTGTACATTTTAGGACCAGATGGACAGAAATCCTAATTATTTGGCAAGTAAAACAGCTCCAGTATATGTAATTCATCTGTGTATTTAGCTGTTTTGTCCACCAGTCAGCCTAGAGAAAAAAAAAAACAGAGTAGAGGTTTTTTTTTAATAAAACAGTGCATCAAGTGAAAGCATTCTGTATTCTTAAAAAATTATTTAGGTGGTCAAGATCACACTGATGTTGAAAGCACGTTTTTAATGTCCCTCAAATGCTTATGCAAGTGATGCAGTGGACAGCACACAGTGCGGCTTTAATGAACCTAAAAACGCTTTTCAACCGCGCTCATAGTGCGTTTGGGGTAGTGTAATTACCGCTCATTAAATGCTTTTCAAACGCACCTATTAACGCTATAGGCGCATTTCATAAGCGTCAGTATTTTAAGCAAGTTTAAGCCCTTATAGTCAAATATCTCATATTGAAGCTGCTAAGTTCGGCCTTGGCTTTGATGACTTTTGGGCAGTTCAACCACTTTGCAAATATAACCAAACATATAAAGTGCAACCTACCACCAAATTTCAATTATTTCACAATTGTGATTTAAACTGTAGTTGGTTGAATGTATTTGACATTGCCTGAATGTTATAGTCAGAAATTATGACTTCAGTCCTCTTTCATAGGAGCTGATGCAATTAACTGCTGGATGCATTGAAGTGTCCAAAAAAAGTAAATAGTAAATGCTTTTAAATCATAGGAAAAGTTAAGTGGATCCTAAAGAGGGACCTTTCAAGTCAACTATGACATTCTGATGCATATCATAGCATATTTACCACTTCACCCCCGGAAGAATTTACTCCCTTCCTGACCAGAGCACTTTTTGCGATACAGCACTGCGTCGCTTTAACTGACAATTGCGCGGTCATGCGACATTACACTTAAACAAAATTTACGTACTTTTTTTCCAAGAAATAGAGCTTTCTTTTGGTGGTATTTGATCACCTCTGAGGTTTTTATTTTTCGCACTATAAACAAAAAAAGAGCAACAATTTTGAAAAAAAAAGCAATATTTTTTACTTTTTGCTATAATAAATATCCCCAAAAAATATATAAAAAATGTTTTTTTTTTCCTCAATTTAGGCCGATACGTATTCTTCTACATATTTTTGGTAAAAAAAAATTGCAATAAGCGTATCTTGATTGGTTTGCGCAAGTTATAGCGTCTACAAAATAGGGGATAGATTTATGGCATTATATTATTATTATTTTTTTTTATTATTAATGGCGGCAATCTGTGATTTTTATCGGGACTGCGACATTATGGCGGACACATCGGACACTTTTGACACTATTTTGGGACCATTGTCATTTATACAGCGATCAGTGCTATAAAATGCACTGATTACTGTGTAAATGACACTGGCAGGGAAGAGGTTAAACACTAGAGGACGATGAAGGGGTTAAGTGTGTCCTAGGGAGGAGTGATTCTAACTGTGGGGGGGGGGGGGGTGGGCTACCTAGGACGTGACAGCGATTGCTGCTCCCAATGACAGGGAGCAGTAGATCTCTGTCCTGTCAATAGGCAGAATGGGGAAATGCTTTGTTTACATAGGCATCTCCCCGTTCTGCCACTCCGTGACACGATCACCAGGACACAAACATCGGGTCCTGCGGTCTAGTGCTTGCCCACAATGCCGCGTCTTAAAGGGGGTGTACCCATTTGGGCAGCCATGCCATTGTGCCGACGTATATATTCGTGCACTGGTTGGCAATTGATTAAAGTGAAACTTCAGTAAAATCCACATCTGACACATATATGAGTGAACCAGTTTATCTGCCAAAAAATGTCTTATTCTGTTACGCAACTCCTGTGGTTCACACACCTGCCACACTGTATAGTTAGAGGGCGACAACACCATTCATTTTAAAAATGCTTTATTGTTTATAATGAGTATATGTATAAAAACAGTTTGCAAATTATTAAAGTGGAACTTTACTCAGAAAATTGCAATTTTTATTATGTAAAACATTAAAAATAAGTGCCTATACTGGTCAAAATCCAGTAATATACAGGGGTTGATTTACTACAGACAAATAGACTGTGCAATTGCACTCTGCAAGTGCAGTTGCTCCAGAGCTTAGTAAATGAGGTAAAGCTTCACTTTGCAAAGAATACCCAATCACATGCAAGGAAAATAAAAGAAACTGAATTTTTCCTTGCCCTTGATTGGATGATGGAAGTCAGCAAAGCTTCTGCTCATTTACTAAGCTCTGAAGCAACTGTACTTGTAGAGTGCAACTGCACTTTGCAAAGTGCACAGTCTACTTGCCTTTAGTAAATCAACCCCACTGTCTCACCTTGCTCTGCACATGCTCAGTTGCTCTCTATTTTTAGGCACTGTGCGGAATTTGTAGAGGCCGGTCTGGCTTTTGTAGAGGCTGTTTTAAGAACAATGCTGGAGGCAATTATAAGCACACAGCATAATCATTAATGTGGAATGTATGTTCCTTGCTAAAGAATATTATTTTTATCAAGTTGTTATGGGTAAAGTTCCACTTTAAAGCAGAAATGTATAGCAGATTGCCTGAAAGAAGAAGTATGGGTTTATAAAAAAAAATGAACACACGGGGGGTTATTTACTAAAGGCAAATTCACTTTGCACTACAAGTACACTTGGAAGTACAGTCGCTTTAGATCTGAGGGGGACATGCAAGGAAAATAAAAAACAGCATTTTTGCTTGCGCGTGATTGGGTGATAAAATCAGCAGAGCTTCCCCTCATTTCAGATCTCCCCCCCTCAGATCTAAAGCGACTGTACTTCCAAGTGTACTTGTAGTGCAAAGGGGATTTGCCTTTAGTAAATCAACCCCATACTTACCTACATGCTTCAGCATCATGTAAAGCTGCAGCTGTCTCATGTCAACTCTAAGCTCTAGAACTGAGCGATCACATGACCACTGACCATTCAGTTCTCAGTCTGCTCAGAGCAGATGCTGTCAGTCACCGCTCTCTGCTCTGCCCTCCAGTGCTCATTAGAGTGCTGGGCTGGGGAGGGGTGGAAGCGACTGGCTCAGTCTCTCAGCCGCATGCTGAGAAGCAAAGCCAGCTGTCAATCAGGCAGCTAGGTGGATGCCAACAATATTGTCAGGATTCTTTCAGAGCCTGGAGTAGCAATAGCCCGCTATAACCTGACTCTGGGTCACAGGAGAAGGAAAGTAAAGGTACTACTATGACCCACAAGAGAAGTATTTAACTATTTGCCTCTCAATATTCAATGTGAAAAAATGTTAAGCAAAAAAATAAATTTCACGCTCTGTGCTTTATTCCTAAAATACAGAATTTCCCCATACCAGTAATACATTGGCTAACATATTCCTGATTGGGGGATATCTATTTGACAAACTGTGGGGCTGTGTTTATCAGTGGGGTTGATTTACTAAAAGCAAATAGACTGTGCACTTTGCAAAGTGCATGTGCCCTCTCCAAGTGCAGTTGCTCCAGAGCTTAGTAAATGAGGTAAAGCTTCACTTTGCAAAGAGTACCCAATCACGTGCAAGGAAAATAAAAGGCATCAACGTGATTGGATGATGGGAGTCAGCAGAGTTTCTGCTCATTTACTAAGCTCTGGAGCAACTGCACTTTGCAAAGTGCACAGTCTTTTTACCTTTAGTAAATCAACCCAATGTGTCCATAGCAACTATTCAAACAGTTCTAGAAGAATAGAGGGGCAAATCTAGTTATTATGGGAGGTACAATCTGTAGGCATACTGTACATATTGAATACTGCCAGATATGTTCTGTGTGATGTGGACTAAATGTGATCTGGTCTTCTGGCTATAAACTTGTTACAATAGTAAAACTTTCATCATGAAAAATTTCATAAAGGCTCATTCACTTTACAAAAGCTGCAAGCTCAAGCCCTGGCTTATGAATATACTGTACAAACAGGAGAAAGGAAGGGAAAGGGGGAGACATGATTGAAACCTTTTAAAGTTGTGAATAAGGTTCAGGAGGGACGTGCACAGCAGACTGACAGGAGACTGTGGGGTTGGTTTGCACAAGGTAAATAGACTGTGCAGTTGCACTTTGCAAGAGCAGTTACTCCAGAGCTGTCCGAACCAGAGTCTAGTAGACATCCCGGGTATGATAAAGTTTGAAACACAAAATCATAAATTATAATATAATAAAAATATATATAAAAATGATTCAATAATGTAATCAAATCAAAAACACAGAAATTTGCTCAGTTGCAGAATAGTCGCTGTCATTAAATTTATTGTTTGATGATAAATTGTGATTCTAATTTTTTATCTGTGTTTTCTAGCTGGTCTAAAATCACTTTTGACATAAAGGGACACTTTTTGGTTGCTATGGACAATCTCCAGTTTCCAGGCAGAAAAAAAATCTTTTTATTATATAAAATGACATGCAGGGCACTGGGCAGACCACTAGGGACAAAGGGGATGTGTATTTTTTGTATACAGTACTGTAATCTGTAAGATTACAGTACTGTATGTGTGTTGTGTTTTTAAACTTTTTTGAATTTGGCGCCGATCTCCGCTCCCGTGCGTCGGAACGTCGCAGGGAACGGAGATCAGCGGCACTCGGGCACTGTGTGAATCGAGCGAGCGGACGGCTCGCACACAGAGCGGGGAGACATCGCAGGATCCAGGGGAAAAGGTAAGCAACTTCCCCCTGTATCCTACAATGCAGCCCGAGTCTGGCTCGGGGTTACCGCTCCTGGCAGAAAAAACTGAACCCGAGCCAGACTCGGGAATACCGCCAAGGAGGTTAAACAGCTGTTTACAGAAAGTACGCCTACTTTTATGTTTTATAGCTACAGTATGTATTGATTCGGAATAAGACTTTACATGGACAGTATAGTGTAGTTTAAAGAATAAATCATTTTCCATTTGACATATACAGTACATGGCAGGTTATTGATGGAGAACTATGTTACTACACATTCTATTAAAAGAACAAAAGCATTTGTTTGCTTTTACCATCCAGGAATCAGTTGCTAAGGGTTCAATGTATATTTAATGATACACCGGTTTTGGTTAACCAAAGTTGCGCTGTTTGCTGAAATCTCATCCTGTGGTAGATATGTTACATAGTTAGTTAGGTTGAAAAAAGACACAAGTCCATCCAGTTCAACCACAAAATATGTCTTGCACATTAAAGAGGAACTGCAGTCTGCTCACATAATTTGTAATAAAAACATCTTTGCCATTCTGAAGCTTCCCACCAACCACTTTGCATACTATTTTATATACCGTATATACTCGAGTATAGGTCGACCCGAATATAAGCGGAGGCCCCTAATTTACCACAAAAAAACTGGGAAAACGTATTGACCCGTGTATAAGCCGAGGGTGAGAAATGCAGCAGCTACTGTAAGTGGAAAAGAGGGTCAACAATGCCCATGCATACCTCCCTGTGTCCTGTGCATGCCTACGTGTGCAGATCTGCCTACCTCCCTGTGTCCTGTGTACCTCCCTGTGTCCATTGCAGCCTACCTGTGTCCTGTGCATGCCTCTGTGTGCCGTTCTGGAGCCTCTGTGTCCCTCTGCAGCGTTAGTGTCCCTCTGCAGCCTCGGTGTCCCTCTGCAGCGTTAGTGTCCCTCTGCAGCCTCGGTGTCCCTCTGCAGCCTCTGTGCCCATTGTCAGCCTCTGTGCCCATCGTCAGCCTCTGTGACCATCTTCAGCCTCTGTGCCCCTCACATTCTAGTATTCAAAGCCACGCCTCCTCCTTGTCTGTGATAGGCGGAACACTCAATTTCCCAGCAGTCATACCACGGACGAGGATGAGAGGATGTCCGTGATAGACGGAACACTGACTGCTGGGAAATAGAGTGTTCCGCCTATCACAGACGAGGAGGCGCAGCGTTTGAACACTGCAATGGCCGCTATTTGTCTGCATGACACACTGATCAGGTAGGCAGGTAGGCGACTCGAGTATAAGCCGAGAGGGGTACTTTCAGCCCAAAAAAAAGGGCTGAAAATCTTGGCTTATACTCGAGTATTTACGGTATACAGTGGATCCTTAGTTAACGAGTGATGCGGTTATCGAGCGATTTGAAAGACGAGCAACTATCTCTTTTAAATTCTGACTCGGTTTGCGAATGTTGTCTCGCAAAACAAGCAGAATTCAAGCTAATGGGGTGTGCAGTACCGCATTTGGCCAGAGGCGCGGCGGCGCCGGTGACACTCAGAACGGTTTGGTGCCATTCAGAAATACTCACAATCACTCGCAAATACTTGGAAATACTCCCTTCCCTAGTGTTCATAAGGCTTTTCGAGTTCAGCCGAGCTGTCCCCGAGTATTTCCGAGGCTCTCCAGCACCCCCCCCACCTCTGGCCACATGCGGTATGGCATGCAATAGAAGTCAATGCGGAACTAATTATCTTCGTTTCCATTGACTTATATGTGGAAACTCGCTTTGATATGCAAGTGCTTTGGATTACAAGCATTCTCCTGGAACGGATTATGCTCGTAATCCAAGGTTCCACTGTAGTGTGATTCTGTACAAATATGCTGCAGAAATCTCCCTTCACTGAGTCTGGCTGCATCCATTTTAACTGTGGGCAGCTGAAGCTGCTGCTTGTTCACTTTCTGGATTTACACAGAGGCACACCTCCAGCTCTGCAGCCCTGCAGTTCTCATTGGCCCTTTTATGACTCATCCGCCCTCCCTTCCTGGCAAACTCTCACAAGAGTGATAGAGCTGTTCATGATGTCATAAGCCTAGGCTAATGACCAGACAAGAAACAGGAAGTGGACTGTATAAGGTATTTACTGGCAGAAAAAATATGTTTTACTATCGAAAGTTAAAACAACAAGGACAGAAGATTTAATAAAAGGAAAGATGAAAAAATGACTGAGCCTGGGTTCACACTATTGCGAATTCCCGCATCCAATTCGCAATAGTTGGAGATTGTTACCGACTCTATGTAGCCGATGTGGCTCCGGTGCGAATTACACAGGGGTCCTGTGCGTCTTTTGGTCCGTTTCAGGTCCGAATTCAGCCCAAAATTCAGGCTGAAATCAGACCTGTTACGGTGAACCAGGACGCACCGGACCCCTGCTGGGAGCCGCATTGGCATGCAGTGTGAACCAAGCCTAAAGGCCCACTTTAAAGTGGGAATAGACCAAAATCAAAAGGTGTGTTAAATCTCTATTGAAATTAACAGGTATGACTTCCTGTAGTAGTTTTCTTTGCAGCCTGAAATGGCTGAATAGCGTTAGACAAAAAAGTTGTACTCAGCGAATGTAAAAGTTAATCGATAAAGCTCAAATTCTATCAAAGTCTGGTAGTGTTTTATCTATTTTATGGACCTTTATTATTGGCTTTTTATGTAAGTCGAAATGTGTTTTAGGCTTAATATCCCTTTAATCAACCTGCATCTCATAGGCTGTTGAAGAACTACAACACCCAGCATATGCTCATGTGCAGATGACAGGTTTATGGTCAAAATGCCAGCACTAAATTTTGTATAGACAATAGTCATTTTGAATTTCCTTATACACATACTTATTACTTATGTCTCACAGTTTTGAAAATGTGTTGTGATCCAATTGCACTGGTAGGTGCACCAACGTGAACTTTCCAATCCAACCAGTGCATTTTTCATTTTTCATACACTGGTGGTGCCCTAATGATATCTGTTACCGTCATTCATGAGAAATCCCAAATGTGTCTTCCATATTTGCCAAAATTGCCAGAGGCGTGCAGAATATGTTGGGTGTTGTAGTTCATCCACACTTAAGCCTCGTACACACGATCAGACTTTCCGACGGGAAATGTTCGATGACAGGCTGTTGGCGGAAAATCCGACCGTGCGTATGCTCCATCAGACAATTGTTGTCAGATTTTCCGCAAGAAAAATGTGGGATAGCTTTAGAGCAGGGGTCTCAAACTGGCGGCCCTCCAGCTGTTGCGGAACTACAAGTCCCACCATGCCTGTGCCTGACAGTGTTGTGCTTGTAACTGTCAGCCTTGCAATGCCTCATGGGACTTGTAGTTTCTCAACAGCTGGAGGGCCGCCAGTTTGAGACCCCTGCTTTAGAGGGTCATAGGTCGCCAATATAAATGTTTCATGTGAATTTATAATATAAATACGGTAGATCTTGTTTAGTCAGCAGTTGCCTGTGACAAACCAAAAACACGTCAGTAAGCTTGATATTTGTAATATGCGCTATTATTGGTGCTTGCCAGGAACATGACTGACACATGACAGTTTGCAGTGCTCAACTATAATGAATGTATTCAAACAATTGCTGTCATGGCACAAGGACAATGTTTTTATTCTTATTGTGCAGCTTTTCAAGATGCAAAGAAAAAATCTACTCATGTATATTTGATGTCAATATAGATAGTAGCTGATGTTCTAAAACAGTATTTATCGGCAAAAAAAAAAAAAACCCTGATGCACTTTTTTGATTAAAAAAATGTTTTTTCTTGTAAAAAACTGTTCTGTACAGTTTAGGTGTCTATTTCTCCGATGTTCTTGTAATACGGTGCTTCTTGTTATAATTCCTTGTTAAAAAAAAAAAAAGTATTTTTTCTTGTACAGTTTGTATTTCTACAAGCAAATAAGAAGGTAGAGAGTATTTTCTAATCTCCCGTTACCGTTTGTGGCATGCACAAAAATATAGACACTATGAAGGTATTATTACATGGACTGCAGTCATCTTTTATGTACGCGTTAGATTAAATTGTGACTGGTATGGTGACTTTAATAACTGGCTGTGTCTGTGTGTTCACACATATTATAGGACCCAAGGGCTGGTTTGGTTTTAACCACTTCAGCCCCAGACCAGCCTAAAGACCACAGGACTTTTTACAACTTGGCACTGTGTCGCTTTAACTGGTAATTGCGCGATCATGCAATGTTGTACCCAAACAAAATTTATCCTTTTTTCCCACAATTAGAGCTTTCTTTTGATGGTATTTGATTGCCTCTGCGATTTTTATTTTTTGCGATATAAACGGAAAAAGACTGAACATTTTGAAAAAAAATGATATTTTCTACTTTTTGTTATAAGAAAAATCCAATAAACTAAATTTTAGTCATACATTTAGGCCAAAATGTATTCAGCCACATGTCTTTGGTAAAAAAAAATGTCAATAAGCGTATATTTATTGGTTTGCGCAAAAGTTATAGCGTCTACAAACTTTTAGTTTATGACTGCCTATCTCATTTCTTATGGTCAGGGCAGTACAACCCCCCCCCCCCCCCCCCCAAAAAAAAAAAATAACCCCATTTTGGAAAGTAGACACCCCAAGGAAATGTTGAACCCATTGAATATTACATTATTTTTGTCCCAAGTGATTGAAAAATTACAAAATGCCAATGCCAAGATAGCACAAAACCTCCCCAAATTACCCCATTTTGGAAAGCAGACACTCCAAGCTATTTGCTGAGAGGCATGGTGAGTATTTTGCAGCTCTCATTTGTTTTTGAAAATGAAGAAAGAAAAGAAAAATGTATTTTTTTTTTCTTTTTTCAATTTTCAAAACTTTGTGACAAAAAGCGAGATCTGCAAAATAGCTTGGGGTGTCTACTTTCCAAATGGGGTCATTTGGGGGGGGGGGGGGTTGTGCCATCTGGGCCTTCCAGCGCCTCTGAAACTGTGATAGGCAGTGAGGAGTGAAATCAAAAATTTACACCCTTAGAAAGCCTGAAGGCGGTAATTGGTTTTTGGGGTCCTGTACGCGGCTAGGCTCAGGAGAAGCAGCAGAATGAATTTTGTAATGGGTGTAATTCCACATATGCCCATGGCATATTTGAGCAATATATAATTTAGTGACAACTTTGTGCAAAAAATAAAAATAAATTGTCTTTTCCCCGCAACTTGTGTCAAAATATAAAATATTCCATGGACTTGACATGCCTCTCAGCAAATAGCTTGTGGTGTCTACTTTCCAAAATGGGGTCATTTGGGGGGGGGGGTTGAACTGTCCTGGCATTTTATGCACAACATTTAGAAGCTTATGTCACACAGCATCCACTCTTCTAACCACTTGAAGACAAAGCCCTTTCTGACACTTTTTGTTTACATGAAAAAATATTTTTTTCTTTTTCTGCAATAAAATTACTTTGAAATGTCAAAAATGATATATTTTATATATATTTATATATATATTTTTAAAGCAAAGGCCCTACAAATTAAAATGGTGGGTGTTGCATTTTTTTTTCACACAGTATTTGCGCAGATATTTTTCAAACGCATTTTTTCGTGAAAAAACACACTTTTTTTAATTTTAATGCACTAAAACACACTATATTGCCCAAATGTTTGATGAAATAAAAATGATCTTAGGCCGAGTACATGGATACCAAACATGACATGCTTTAAAATTGCGCACAAACTATGTACATTTTTAAAAGCCTTTACAGGTTACCACTTTAGATTTACAGAGAAGGATTACTGCTAAAATTACTGCCCTCGATCTGACCTTCGTGGTGATACCTCACATGCATGGTGCAATTGCTGTTAACATACAACGCCAGACCGACATTTGCGTTCGCCTTTGTGCGAGAGCAGGGGGGACAGGGGTGCTTTTTTTGTTATTTATTTAGATTTTTATTTTATTTTTAAACTGTTCCTTTCATTTTTTTTTTTATCATTTTTATTGTTATCTCAGGGAATGTAAATATCCCCTATGATAGAAATAGGTAGTGACAGGTACTCTTTTTTGAAAAAATTGGGGTCTATTAGACCCTAGATCTCTCCTCTGCCCCCAAAGCATCTGACCACACCAAGATGGGTGTGATAAAATGCTTTCCCAATGGCGCTGTTCAGCGAAATCTAAGTCATGAAATGCTCGTAGCTTCCAGTTTCTTAAGACATAGAGATGATTGGAGACGTTCTGGTCTCTGATCAGCTCTATGGTTAGCTGGCAGAACCACCGGCTGCATTCTCAGGTTCCCTGTTGGGACAGGAGAGCCAGAGAAAACCATGGAAGAAGGTGGGAGGGGGGATGTTTCCTCCCACTGCTTGTAAAAGCAGTCTAGAGGCTAATTAGCCACTAGGATTGCCTTTACATAAAAGCCGACCGCTGGCTGAAAAGAATGATACCAAGATGATACCTAAACCCGCAGGCATCATTCTGGTATAACCACTCAAAATTCAGCAACATACCAGTACGTTGCCGGTCCTTGCCACCTATCAGTGCCCACCTATCAATGGCCATCAGTGCCGCCTGTCAGTGGCACCCATAAGTACCCATCAGTGCCACGTTTTAGTGCCCATCTGTTCCACCTACGAGTGCCCATCTGTGCCACTTATGAGTGCCCATCAGTGCTGCATATCAGTGTCCAACAGTGTCGCATATCAGTGCCACCTCATCAGTACCACCTTATTAGTGCCACCTCATCCGTGCTCATCAGTGCCACCTTATCAGTGCTCGGCAGTGAAGCCTCATCAGTGTCCATCAGTGAAGGAGAAAACATACTTATTTACAACATTTTATAACAGAAACAAAGAAAAACTTTTTTTTTTCTCAAAATTTTCAGTCTATTTTTATTTGTTTAGCAAAAAATAAAAAACGCAGAGGTGATCGAATTCCACCAAAAGAAAGCTCTATTTGTGGGAAGAATATTGTAAAAATGTTGTTTGAGTACAGCGTAGTATGACCGCGCAATTGTCATATAAACAGCGATAGCGCTGAAAGTTGAAAATTGGCTTGGACAGGAAGTGGTTAAGGCACCCAAATTATGGTTAAAACATGTAACTTAAACATGTTAAAATATAAAAACAATTTGTGAAACACTTTCTTGTACAATATATGTGAAGTGAACTCATCCAGAGGTAATGCCTCACTCCCAACTATACATGAGGTTATAGAAAATGTATCTCTTAGATCAGTGGTTTCCAGACTGCGGCCGGTGGCCTGATGCGGCCTCTTGCTTGCTTTTATTCGGCCCTTGGGGCCAGCGACGGTCGGTCCATAAGGGGCGCAGGGGTGTCGCCCCCCTAATCTCCATGCTGGGCACCGGATGCATAGATTTCTACAAGTTTTTTTTTTGAAGCACATAATTAGAGCCTGAGGCTCTAATTGGTTTCATAAAGGTCAGGCTTGGGGCGCAGAGCACTGCACCCTGAGCCCACCCACTTGTGACATCAGCATTCACTATTGTCTTCCTGCTTCTCCTCCTGGCTAAGGACAGGAAGAAGACTGGATTGGCCAGGAGAAGACGCCGGGGGAAACCGCCCGCAAGACCTGGATGGGGTAAGTGCTGACCTGGCGGGAGGAGGATTTGTTTGCCACCCCACCCAAGAATGGAGCACCAGCCGCCTGCTTGGGGCACTATTTTATCTACTGATACCAAAAATTGGACATAATTCCCTGCCAATGAAGGGGCACAATTCCTCCCAATGACACCAATATTGTGGCAAAATTCCAGTGAAACTAACGATAGGGCACGATTCCTCCCTGTGACACCAAAACTGGGGTATTATTTATTCCCACTGACATCAAGACCTTTTATACTCTCAATGGCCCTCCTATGGTCTAAACTGGCTCTTTGTTTAGAAAGTTTGGAGACCCGTCTTAAATTAAAGTGATATTTATTTATTTATTCAGGTGCTTATATAGACATATAGTGCTGTCAATTTACGCAGTGCTTTACATATACATTGTACATTCACATCAGTCCCTGCCCTAAAGGAGCTTACAATCTAAGGTCCCTAACTCACATTCATACATACACATACTTGCGCCAATTTAGGCAGGATCCAATTAATCCACCAGCATGTCTTTGGAGTGTTGGAGGAAACCGGAGTTCCCAGAGGAAACCCACACAGGCACAGGGAGCACATGCAAATTTGTGACTGTGACGAGTGTTTAGCTCCGGCATATTCTACACATTGTATGTACATCTAGCTATGACTCCTTTATTGGCATATATAGCTATCATTATATGTATGTATACTATAAGAGCCCTTTCACACTGTGCTGCCCCGGGCGTCAGCGGTAAAGCAGCGCTATTTTTAGTCTTTGTTTTCAATGGGCAGGGGCGCTTTAGGAACGGTGAGTTCACCGCTCCTAATGCGCTGCAAAGAAGCTGCTTGCTGAACTTTTTCTGACGCCCTGCCAGTGTAGCTCCCCAGTGTGAAAGCATTTGGGCGTTCACACTGGGTTTGCAACTGAGACCTCTTTCAGGCGCTTTAAAGGCGCTATTTTTAGCGCTAAAGCGCCTGAAAACGTGTCAGTGTGAAAGGAGTCTAATTGTGTTTGTTTTTAATGTAGATTGCAGTTCTCATCTTAAACTCCTGAAGAAGCAGAACCAGATTCTGAGAAACATGTTGAGCATGGAAATGCACTCGTCCCAGCTGAATCAGTACAGTAAAACCTTGGATTGCAAGTAACTTGGCATGAGAGTGTTTTATAGGCATGTGCAATTCGTTTAGTACCAAATTAGATTTTTTAATGAATTTAGACAAATTCGTTAATTCGGAAATATGCAAATTTTAGAATTTTCAAATTTTTCGGAATATTCGGAAATTCGAAGATACGAAATTTCGTAAAATTTGAAATTCGGAAATGAGAAAATCCGAAAATTCTAAATTTCGGAATTCAAAAATTAGGAAAGTCGAAAATTTGGAAATTCGCAAATTTGGAAATTCAGAGATTCGGAAATTCGAAAATTTGGAAATTCGGAAATCCGGAATGAAAATCCGAAAATTCAAAGGAACGAAAATAAGAAAATAAGAACAAAAATCTTAAAATTCAAAAACCCGAAAACTCGAAAATCAGAAATAATAACTTAACTATTACTAACTATTAAATTATAGATATTGGAATTTCCTTTCAAATTTGACTGTTATGCCACGAACACACGATCGGACTTTCTGGCGGACTTGGTCCGGCGGACCAGAGTCCTTCGGACAATTCGATCGTGTGTGGGCTCCAGTGGACTTTTTCTTCCCAAAAGTCCGGCGGACCTAGAGAATAAGACTGGCTTCAAATTTGTCCGGTTTGTAAAGTCCGGTCGTCTGTGTGCTAGTCCGACAGACTAAAACCGACACTAGGGCAGCTATTGGCTACTGGCTATGAACCTCCTTATTCTAAGTCATTACGTTCGAATCCGGCGGACTTTTGGAGTGATCGTGTGTGGCCAAGTCCGTTCATTTGAAAGAAAGGCGGACCTCAGCTGCAAAGTCCGTCGGATTGTCCGCCGGAAAGTCCGATCGTGTGTAGCAGCATTAGTGTACGTAACGAATATGAATTTATCCGAAGTTATGAATTATCCATAATAACGAATGCCATATCTAAATTAATGGAACGTAACAAAATAATAATAAAAAATATTAATAATAAAAACGTATTATTATTTTTTATTATTTTGTTTCGTTACATTTGTTTAGATGCAGCATTCTTTATTTTGGATAATTTGTAACTTCAGCTAAATTTGTAATTGTTACGTTCACTAACAGCCAAATTTGAAAGGAAATTCCAATACCTATAATTTAATAGTTATTATTAGTTATTATTTCTAATTTTTGGATTTTCGTTCTTTTCAGGTTTCCGAAATTTCTGAATTCCAAATTTTTGAATTTCCCATAAAACAAATGAAACGAAAACAAACAAATTTTTCGGCAGTGCACATGTCTAGTGTTTTACAAGATGAGCTAATTATTTTTTTATGAATTTCATCTTGATAAATGAGCGATGTCTTGCAATACGAGTAGTGTCACGTCACAACTGAGTATAAAAGAGAAGAGAAATCACATTTTAGTCAATGAGAGCTATCCTAATTTGTACTACGGAAGTAGCTCCGACTTTAGAAACGTTTCCTGTACTACTTCAAGGCGACTTCTATTCAACTTGCGCCCATAGACTTAGAACGAGTATAGTTTTGCTAAAAGAAAACGCTGAAAAACGCTACAGCAAAAACACTGAAAAACTCATTCAACAGCTATAGCTTTCTACAGCTATTGCTAATGGTGTTTTTATAATGTCCAGTGTGCATGAGGCCTAAGGAGGGTTTGTGAAAAAAAAAAGCGCTCAAAGAAGCACAATAAAAACATGCACAAGAGCACAACAAAGTACAAGCTTCTTTGAGCTGAAATAAAACTCAAATGCCTGGAAAAGCAGCTTTTTTCTTTTTTTTTTTGAGCTGCAGTGTGCATGAGCCTTAAGTCGGATCCTCATCTTAATTGGTGTGATTTGGACCTGACATTACAAGAAGACTACCCAGGCACTCCCTGAAGTTGCCTCACATTTGTATAATCTTTTTTATATGGACTATAGACTGAGGGACTTATCAATAAATGGTTGTGGAACGAATCATCTGAGTTTCCATTATTTCTTATGGGGAAATTTGCTTTGATATATGAGTGCTTTGTATTACAAGCACGTTTCCGGAACGAATTATGCTCGCAATCCAATATAATGATTAATGACTTAATCTAAGAAATACATCTCCTATAACCTTATGTATACTGTAGTTGGGAGTGAGGCATATTTTCTGGATGAGTTTCCTTGACATACAGTATATTGTACAAGAAAGTGTTTCACAGATTGTTTTTAAATTTGTATTTCAACATGTTTGTAATAATAGAAAGTTATATTTTAACCATAATTTGGGTGCCTTAAAAGTCTGCCAGTATTTTTGTCTTTTATCCATGATTTCGAATTTGGGTGTAACCCTTTTTACACATATGGCCCTCTAATCATTTATAAGGATTTTAATCTAGCCTGGTCAGGCTATGTTCCATTGAAATACACAGCTGGTTTATATGGATTTACAATTTCAACAAGAAACTGAGAAGGTATAACCTGACAGGTTGCGTTAGATCACATAGAACTAAAAAAAACATCCACTGAATAAGTACAAAGCACAGTAGAGCCTTTTTTCAACAGAACATATCTACATGTCCCATTTTCCATCGCAAATCCCAAATACAGGGTATTTATTTCTCATTTTAGGATACTAACTGTATGTCTAGAACTGCAAGGTTACAGCACAGATAAAGCCTAATGTTATAGAACAATGTATTTCAAATTGCAAACAGCTGTTCCAGGCCTGTTGGCAGCCATGGGTTTAGTGCTTGGAAACAATTTCTCTTATGAGTAAGGCTTGGGGAGCAACAGGAAGGTATAACGGTCAGTTTTAGTGTGAGGTGGGTTAACAATAAGCCCTCCAGTGAACATAGTGAAGAATAGGAGCGCTTTCTTAAAACATAAGATAACTACAGATTTCACACACTGACACTCATACACTGAAGGGGTGGATGCCTGGTTTGGATCCCAACAATCAACTGCATTTGGGTTGTATCAAAGCCACTCAGTCTGCTAGAACACTCGGAGCTATTCAACATTTTTTGGCTCAGCTTGATCCTCATAAATTTTTGTAAGCACCCATACTCATGTTTAGATCACCCTGAAAACAAGAGCAGCCTTAAAGAACCTAGCTTCAGCATCTAACTACAACCATGCTTAAAATATTTCTTGCAGGGCCACGACTTATTGCTGCATATCGTCTTCTAAATTTTCCATACAAAATAAAGAAAACCACGACTTATTGCTGCATATCGTCTTCTAAATTTTCCATACAAAATAAAGAAAACCACCTCTTCCCAGGGTAAAGAGAGGATCAGAGCAAGGACAATCTCCCCGCTGGGGTCCTGTCATCACAAGTCATAGGTTGTTGAAACACAGTGGAAGTTACCCAAGAGGGAGTGGTTAGTTTGGGTGGACTTTTCCCTTCAAGTAGGCTTCCCAATATGGCCAATAGACAATAATTCGCTCCTGATATTCCTTTTTGATCAAAATCACTTGACCGTAAAACTGTCTCTTTGCAAGACTTCATTAAGAGAAGTTCAAGAGCAAAGTATTTGTACTTTGCTGAGCTTAGGTAAAAGAGTATTTCTTCATAAATCATTTTACAAATCGTATCTCTACTAAACATCAGAGGAGGAAGAGGTATGACGTACAACTGTTAACTCTGTGCTCCCATTCTGCTGATTTCAAGGGCAACACAGAGCAATTATGAGGTCAACTGCACCATCAACACCTAATAAAATTATTGTCCAGGCTTATCACTAGAGGGAGAAGAGGACTGCAAGAGACAGTCACATTTCACACCGAATTAATGCCATGAGCCCTTGCTTTCAAACTGGACTTCAATTTCTCTTTATGAAAGGAAACCTGTACTAAGGAAGTACGGAGGCTTCCATTTCTGACTTCCATCCGAAAATAATAGTTCCATGCTTGTCAGGCTCACCCATAGGCTTTTGTACTTTCTGAGCAACCAACTTAAAAATTAAAAGCTCTAATGTCACTCTGACTTGCTAGTATATGTGCTTGTTCCAGGTCAGCTTCTCCAAAAACATCTTCTGCAAAACACTGTTCTTCACTTTTTCATCTCCAGAAGGGAAAGCTGTGTTTGCATGTGTAATATGCTGTGTAAGAAAATGTTGATGAAATGGCAAAAATCTGAGAAAACTGTCAGAAAAGAAGAGAAAACCATCAGAATGGTGGAAAAGTTGTGGTTGTCAGGGAAACTTGAGCTTGAGCTTGGGCACAGCGCAGCAGGTTCAAAACATTTTACCACTAAAAGAATCACATATCTACAGAATGGCTGCACTGTGCTAGAGCATCATCTCAAGATTTGGGGTACTCAGCAGTCCCAAGGGATGAAGCTGAAAGAATCCTAACTTTTTCCCCACTTTTTTAAAACTACTGTGCTTTGCGATGGAATAAATGAAGAAAAAAGTGTCAATATTTTAATTTCATTTGTCCCCAAGATTGAACAATTCTTTATTATTCACACACTGAGCTAAGAAAGTAATTGCCAGTGTAAAATATCTATGATTCTGTGGTTCTTTAGAAATTACATGGTGGGTGGTATTTAAAGTGGTTGCAAAGGATGAAGGTTTTTTACCTTCACTGCATATATCTGAAGTTAAAAAACTTTCTGTATGCTGCTCCACCCACAGACCTCCCTATTACTCCCTGGAGCCCCCTCTCAATCCAGCGATGTGCACGAGAGCCACAGCTGAGAGGTAAAAAACAGATTTGTATTCAACTCGCTGAACTACAGTGTATGGAAAAAGTTTATTATTACAAAAACCTTAAATGTATATAAAACGTGCACGAGAGCCTCAGCTGTCCCGGCACTCCCTCTCCTCATTGGCTGAGACAGCAGCGGAGCCATTGGCTCCCACTACTGTCAATCACAGCCAGTGAGCCAATGAGGAGAGTGTGGGGGGTGGGACAGAGCCACGGCTCTATGGGGTTGATTTACTAAAACTTGAGAGTGCTAAATCTGGTGCAGCTCTGAATGGATCAGCTTCCAGGTTTTTTTTTTTGTCAAAGTCTAATTGAACAAGTTGAGGTTAGAATCTGATTAGCTAACTTGCACAGCTGCACCAGAGTTTTTACTCTCCATATTTAGTAAATCGACCCATAAGTGTCTTATAGGTGCATAGAGCAGGGCTTGGGAGCGAGCAGGCACTAGTGCCGCATAGCAAGCGGCTTGCTAATGGGGGCACTGGTCATGAGGAAGGAGCAAGGAGAGCTGACGGGGGACCAAAGAACAAGAGGATCTGGGCTTCTCTGTGCAAAACCATTGTACAGAGCAGGTAAGTATATACTGTATGTGTGTGTGTGTGTGTATATATATATATATATATATATATACAGTTGTGCTCAAAAGTTTACATACCCTGGCAGAATTTATGATTTATTGGCCATTTTTCAGAGAATATAAATGATAACACAAAAACTTTTCTTTTACTCATGGTTATTGTTTGGCTGAAGCCATTTATTATCAGTCAACTGTGTTTACTTTTTTTTAAATCATAATGACAACAGAAACTACCCAAATGACTCTGATCAAAAGTTTACATACCCTGGTGATTTTGGCCTGATAACATGCACACAAGTTGACACAAAGGGGTTTGAATGGCTATTAAAGGTAACCATCCTCACCTGTGATCTGTTTGCTTGTAATTAGTGTGTGTGTATAAGGCCTGGTTCACACTGGTACGACACAACAGTCGTACCACTTTGGATCCAACTTTGCCCTGCGACTTGAAGTTCGAAATGCGTCCGACTTCAATGAACAGGGATCCGACTTTGTTCCCTGACAATACCAGGCACTGTGTCTGGTATAAATCTTTAGGAGAAAGAAATTTAAAAAAAAAACAGCATGGGTTCCCCCTCCAAGAGCATACCAGGCCCTTCAGTCTGGTATGGATTTTAAGGGGAACCCCCACGCCAAAAATACAGCGTGGGGGTCCCCCCAAAATCCATACTAGGCCCTTACCTGAGCACACAGCCCAGCAGGTCAGGAAAGGGGGTGGGGACGAGCGAGCGCCCCCCCCCTCCTGAACCGTACCAGGCTGCATGCCCTCAACATGGGTGGGTGGGTGTTTTGGGGCAGGGAGGCCCTGCGCCCCCCCACCCCAAAGCACCTTGTCCCCATGTTGATGAGGACAAGGGCCTCTTCCCGACAACCCTGGCCGTTGGTTATCGGGGTCTGCGGGCGGGGTGCTTATCGGATTCTGGAAGCCCCCTTTAATAAGGGGGCACCCAGATCCTGGCCCCCCCTATGTGAATGAGTATCGGGTACATTGTACCCCCACCCATTCACCTAAAAAAAAGTGTCAAAAATAAAACACAGAACACATGTTTTTAAAGTAATTTATTAGGCAGCTCCGGGGTCTCTTCCGACTTCTTCTCCGACTCTTCTGGCAACGTCTTCTGCCTCCTGCCCCGGGCCGTGACATCATGAGGGGTGGGGTCTCCGGATGACATCTCACGGTGACCTCGCCCCATGCCAATATAAATAGTGGCACACCGCGCACCTGGCATTAGAGCGGGAGAGAGCATCGAAGAACAGAGGGAGAAGACAGCGGAGAAGTCCCAGCAAAAGAACGAGAAGATAGCGGAGAAGACCCAGCGGAGGTAGAAGACAGCGGACAGAGGGAGAAGAAGAAGGCCAGGGTTGTCTGGAAGAGGCCCTTGTCCTTGTCCTCATCAACATGGGGACAAAGTGCTTTGGGGGTGGGCGCAGAGCCCCTGCCCCAAAGCACCCAACCCCCAATGTTAAGGGCATGCGGCCTGGTACGGTTCAGGAGGGGGGCTGCTTGCTCGTCCCCACCCCCCTTTCCTGACCTTCTGGGCTGTGTGCTCGGATAAAGGTCTTGTATGGATTTGGGGGGACCCCCATGCTGTTTTTATTGGCTTGGGGGTTCCCCTTTAAAACTATGCCAGACCAAAGGGCCTGGTATGCACTTGGAGGGGGAACCCATGCTGGGTTTTTTTTTTTTTTTAATTGGCGTGGCGTTCCCATTCAAGATCATCAGAGCACAAGTCGCATGCCAAAGTTGGATCAGTGAAGGCTGCGATCCGACTTTGATCAGACTTCAGTGATTTTCAATGGGCTAAAGTAGAATCAGAGTCGGGCCAAAGTAGTGCAGGGGCTACTTTGAAGTCGGCATGACTTGAAGTCGTACTAATATGAATGGTAAATAACAGGTGGTTGCCTGGATTGACCTTAAATGGATACTAGTGACTTTAGAGGAAATTAGCGAGTAAGTACATAAACCTTCATCCAAACGGACCACGTAGGATGTTCTATAGGCATACAAAAAAGACTAAGAGAATAAAGTTCTCTTAAGAGGGCAAAAACCGAACACTGTGGTAAGTACAAACTGGCTTAATTAGTACAAAAATAATAAAGCCAGTTTGTACTTACCACAGTGCTCGGTTTTTGCCCTCTTAAGAGAACTTTATTCTCTTGGTCTTTCTGTTTTTAATATGAACGGTAGTCATTGGAAACCATGGGGAATGAGTTTTCATAAGACTTTGCAGTCCCAAATCATAAGACAAGTTGTACAAGTGTGAAAGGGGCCTAAAAGGTCAATGAGTTTCTGGACTCCTGACAGACCCTTACATCTTTCATCCAGTGCTGTACTGACGTTTCTTGATTCTGAGTCATGGGGAAAGCAAAAGAATTGTCAAAGGTAGTTGAACTGTATATAACAGAAAAGGGATATAAAAAGATATCCAAGGAATTGAGAATGCCAATCAGCAGTGTTCAAACTCTAATCAAGAAGTGGAAAAGGAGGGGGTTCTGTTGAAACCAAACCACGGTCAGGTAGACCAACTGAGATTTCAGCCACAACTGCCAGGAAAATTGTTCGGGATGCAAAGAAAAACCCACAAATAACTTCAGGTGAAATACAGGACTCTCGGAAAACATGCGGTGTGGCTGTTTCAAGATGTACAATAAGGAGGCACTTGAAGAAAGATGGGCTGCATGGTTGAGTCGCCAGAAGAAAGCCATTACTATGCAAATGCCACAAAGTTGCCCGCTAACAATACACCAAACAGCACAGAGACAAGCCTCAAACCTTCTGGGACAGTCAATTGAAGTGATGAGACCAAAATTTAGCTTTTCGGCCACAACCATAAATGCTTCATTTGGAGAGGAGGCCTATGATGAAAGGTACACCATTCCTAATGTGAAACGCGGAGGTGGATTGCTGATGTTTTGGGGATGTTTGAGCTACAAAGGCAGAGGAAATTTGGTCAAAATTGATGGCAAGATGAATGCAGTATGTTAGAAAAAAATACTGGAGGAACATTTGCATTCATCAACCAGGAAGCTGCGCATGGGAGGTACTTGGATATTCCAACATGACAATGATCCAAAACAGAAGGCCAAGTCGACCTGTCATTGGCTACAGCAGAATAAAGTGAAGGTTCTGAAGTGGCCATCTCAGTCTCCTGACCTCAATATCATTGAGCCACTCTGGGGAGATCTCAAACCTGCAGTTCATGCAAAACAGCCCAAAAATTTACAGGAACTGGAGGCTTTTTGCCAAGAGGAATGAGTAGCTTTACCATCTGAGAAGATAAACAGCCTCATCCACAAATACCACAAAAGACTTCAAGCTGTCATTGATGTTAACCACTTCAATACCAGGCACTTAAACACCTTCCTGCCCAGACCAATTTTCAGCTTTTAGCTTTGATCGCCTCTGGGATTTTTTATTTCTGCTAAACAAATAAGAAAAGACCGAAAATTTTGAAAAAAAATATGTTTTTTTTTGTTTCAGTTTCAAAACTTTGTAAGTAAGTTTTCTCCTTCACTGATGGGCACTGATGGGGCTGCACTGACGGGCACTGATAAGGCGGCACTGATGGGCACCGATGAGGTGGCACCAATGAAGTGGCACTGATGAAGTGGCTTTAATGAGCACTGATAGGTGGCACTGATGGGCACTGATAGGTGGCACTGATGGGTGACACGAATGGGCACTGATAGGTGGCACAAATTGGCACTGATAGGTGGCACGGATTGGCATGGATAGGCGGCACGGATGGGCATGGATAGGCGGCACGGATGAGCATGGATGGGCACTGATAGGTGGCATGGGTGGGCACTGATAGGTGGCACGGATGGCCACTGATAGGCAGCACAGATGGGCACCGATAGGCGGCATTGCAGTGTAATGTATTGTACTGATGGATGCCAATCAGTGCCAAACAATAATGCATGCCAATCAGTGATGCCCATTGTGGGCACTGATTGGCATCCATTGTGGGCACTGACTGGCATCCCTGGTGGTCTAGGGTGGCATACCTGGTGCTGGGCATCCCTGGTGGTCTGGTGGCATCCCTGGTGGTCCAGTGTGGGCATCCTCGGGCAGGGGGGCTGCGCTGATAATCGATCATCACAGACCCCCCCTGTCAGAGGAGCAGCCGATCGTCTCTCCTCTACTCGCATCTGAGAGACGCGAGTGAGGAAAAGCAGATCAACTGCATTTCCTATTTACACTATGATCAACCGTGATTGGACACGGCTGATCATGTGGTAAAGAGTCTCCGTCGGAGACTCTTTACTGAGATCGTAGTTGCGGGGTGTCAGACTGACACACCGCAACAACAATCGCCGCGATGCGCGCCCCCGGGGGCGCGCAGCGGCTCAAAATCCTGATCACGTCATATGACGTGAGGTCAGGATTTCGAAACCACTTTGCCGCCCTCATTCTGCTGTATGGCAGGCGGCAAGTGGTTAAAGGGGGCAAAACACGGTATTAAGAATGTAAACTTTTGATCAGGGTCATTTGGGTAGTTTCTGTTTTCATTATGATTTAAAAAGAGTAAACACAGTTGATTGATAATAAATGGCTTCAGCCAAACACTAACCACGAGTGAAAAAAAAGTTTTTGTGTTATTAATATTCTCTGAAAAATTGACCAGAAATCATAAATTCTGCCAGGGTATGTAAACTTATGAGCACAACTGTATAAGTATATGTTTTTTTTTTTTTTAAATCAAAACCTTTAATATAACTTTAATGATGTGCACAAATGCACAAATAAATGCTGATATTTCAAACATGTTTACTGACCCGCTCTATAGTTGTGTTTGAATGTCCTGTAACATTCTATGGGGGCCACCTAATATGGACAAAGTGGCTGCATACATGTTTTTATGTAATTCCCATTATAAATAGAAGTGGACAGTGGTTAGTCATTTTACAATAAGTTTGACCAATCTTCACACAGGAACAGAGCTGAGGCTGTCAATCAGCTGGAGGTTCCTCCCCTGTCAACTTTTTTCTATTGGTGTCAGGAAAACTTGTTAGTGACTTATGCTGATAGCAGGTACAAAAGCAAAGAAAGGTTTCTTTGTACCAATCATGTTGATTATCTGTATTAAATATTTATTATTATCACATTTGGTATGTTAATTTAATATTTTATGGTTAAATCCAATTATATTATTATTATTATTGTTTATAATATATTTTGCAATTCTCAGTCATGGATTGTTGGTTGTGCTATCAAATTATATTTATATACATAATTCATGTACCATCATTGCAATGACATGCATAAAGTCCAAGCACCTTTCCTTCCTTTTCTACCAATATATTAGGTATGGAGGCATGCCATTGTTGGTTATGTCAGGTCACATTTACCTTTAGTTGTCCTTATGCTGATAGCAGAGGAACGAAACAGCAGACAGAAATGACACTTATGCTGCGTACATGCGATCGGAATTTCAGACAACAAAACCATTTTTTTCCAAAGGATGTTGGCTCAAACTTTTCTTGCATACACGCGGTCACACAAATGTTGTCGAAAATTTTGAACGTGAGAATGTGGTGATGTACACGACGTACGACGAGACGAGAAAAAGGAAGTTCAATAGCCAGTGCGGCTCCTTCTGCTTGATTCCGAGCATGCGTGAGCTTTTGTGCGACGGACTTGTGTACACACGATCGGACTTTCCGACAATAAATTAAGTTGGCGGAAAACTTGAGAACCCCCTCTCAAATATTTGTGGCCAGAAATTCCGACAGCAAATGTTCAATGGAGCATACACACGGTTGGACTTTCCGACAACAAGCTCACAACGAAAATTTCCCATCAGAAAGTGCTCTTAATTGAGACCCGTACACACTATAGAGGGATATGCTTTGTTAATATTTCATGTCTGAGGTTTACAACTTCAAATTAGAATATGGCTTGTGTAGCAATTGTATATGTATATTGTCTTTTTTAATTTTATATATATATATATTTTATTTCACAAAACTGGAGTTACCCTTTAAGTAAGTCCTTGCACTGCATAACAAAGTCTGTAGAGAATGAATAAAGGTAGATAGAAATGTGTGTAGCCAGCCTAAGACTGAAGTGATTTTTGATAAAGAAACCCTTTAGTGATGGTTCTAGCTTCAATGTTTTGCTGAAGTTAAATACACATGACATTTTTGATGAGATCGGTGCCATTATATCCCATGGCACAATTCTCAGCTGTGAATTTTTACCCAGCACATTTGCGTAAAGTCCTTCAAGTAAAATGCATAAACATATAGATAGAAATGCATAAAAATTTGGAAAATTAGCTCCAAAATTCAAATATGTGTATTAAAACACAGATGAGCTGGTCTAAACTCTATGCACTCATAAATGTGTTACCAAAGTCCATATCCATTTAAATGCATATTGGTGGTTCTTTGGTTCTATTGTCATGCCATTTCTATATGTTTTGTATGCATATTTGACCCTGAATTATCATATCATTTGCTGTTATTTTAGTTCTGCAGCAATACAAAAAAAGATATGTTAAGCACACTTAACATTTTACAAGCATTTTATTGCACCTCTTTGTAGCCTTAAACACCTATAAAACACAGCAATGGAAAGGGGTGTGTCAGGGGCTTCTCCAAAAACATTGCCCCATGACAGCAAAGTGTTATGGACTATCTCAGTACCCAGGGATTTAGACAAGGTAGATACAAAAATGACATTTTATTAAAGAAAAAACAACAATAAAAAACATTAAGTACAACAGTACATAGAATTATTATTGCACACAGTTCAAAGAGGAACAGGTGAACCCCACTGGTAAATGTGGAGTAAAGATGTAGGTCCAGACGTAATCCTCGACATGTTTCGCGACACAAGTCGCTTCTTCAGGAGGAATTGACCATCAACATCTATAGAAAAATACTGTCTCGTAGTTACATGATTACAAATATTGGAAACAATAGAAACAGCAAAAATACAGTAAATAAAGTCATTTTGGAGTGTTGGTGTCAGGCATAGCTTACCAGTGGAAGCCCAGGTTGGGCACCAGACGGCACAATTAGAGTCACCCTATACGGATAATCCTCCTGCAACGAACATGGGAGGCACTAGAAGGTGCAATAACTGAAATCAAAGAATATAAAAGATATAAAAGTATTTCTTATATTTTATAATTTTATATTCTTTGATTTCAGTTATTGCAACTTCTAGTGCCTCCTGTGCTCACCGTGGGGGGATTACCCGTATAGGTATAGGTATAGGTATAGAATAGACTCCCTGCAGAGGTGGTTCTAGCCAGCTCAGTAGATTGCTTTAAGAAAGGCCTGGATACTTTCCTAAATGTACATAATATAACTGGGTACTGACATTTATAGGTAAAGTTGATCCAGGGAAAATCCGATTGCCTCTCGGGGGATCAGGAAGGAATTTTTTTCCCCTGCTAGCAAATTGGAGAATGCTCTGCTGTTTTTTTTTTTTTTGCCTTCCTCTGGATCAACTGTGGGTATAGAATGGGGTATATGGGATTGTATGATATATATATATGTATATATATATATTTTTTTTAATTTGTGGTTGAACTGGATGGACTTGTGTCTTTTTTCAACCTAACTAACTATGTAACTATGTAACTATGTAATTGTGTCATCTTCTGCCCAACCTGGGCTTCCACTGGTAAGCTATGCTATGCTATGCTAACACTCCAAAATTACTGCATTTACTGTATTTTTGCTGTTTCTATTGTTTCCAATATTTGTGATCATGTAACCATTAGACTGTATTTTTCTATAGACGTTTATAATCGAATCCTCCTGAAGAAGCGGCTTGTGTCGCGAAACATGTAGAGGATTACGTCTGGACCTACATCTTTACTCCACTTTTACCAGTGGGGTTCACCACTTGTAACTGTGTGCAGTAATCATTCTATGTAGTGTTGTATTTAATGGTTTTTATCATTGTTTTTTCTTTAATAAATTTATATTTTTGAATCTACCTTGTCTAAATCCCTGGGTACCGAGATAGTTCATAACACTTTGCTGTCGTGGAGAAATATTTTTGGAGTAGCCCCTGACACACCCCTTACCACTATCCTAACTTTAAGGATGATGGTAGCCGCCCCTACTTTCTTAACCACCTAAATTGAGGCATTAATCTACATATAAAACACAGCAGGTGAGAACCGGGACAGTGGAAAATAATGTTTTTTTATTTTCCTGGCAATTTGTGACAGAAGGGATGTACTATGAATGCAGGCTTTTGTGAATGAGCTGAGAACCAGCCAGATATTAGCTTTGTGGTTATTCTATACATTGTGTGGTTGTTTTATAAGAACACTGATTTTACATCTGTTACAAACAATTATCAGACAGAGAATGTTAGTATTTTAGGTTTAGCAGACTTTCGGATCCTAGTAATGACTGCTTACAGTAATTAATTATATACTGTAATAGCCTTACTGCATTGTAGGAGTTCAGAAAAACAATCTGTGGTCTAGAGATGCAACAAGATCACCGTCTGTCCTGGCAAACTGAGCCATTTGATGCTTCACATGACAAAAGCGAGGCATTGTACTTTATTATTGTTATGGAAATGGTTTCTCTGCATAAAAGTAAATGAATGCCTACATCAGATTAGTGCAGAATAAAGCCGCATAGATACACCACAACATCTCATAAACATTCCATTGACAAGACAAGACAAATATTTGGGGGGGGGGGGGACACCCTAAAAGATGCATTAAAGATGGTGCAGCCATAAGACCATAAAACAGAACAAAATATTACAGCGCACACATGCAAAAAATTACATTTAACTCTTGCAAGGCTATTTAAAACACCTGAACAATTAAAAAAAATATGGGGATTTGGTCACACCATATGGCTATATGGTGCTTAAGCCCACTTACTGCAACAAAGTACCCCATTATCAGTGGGTCCTATGCTATCCATAGAATGGAAGATCCTGCTTCTCTGAACCATGGGAGAAATACACTCGCTCTGTAATATTTTGTTCTGTTTTATGGTCTTATGGCTGCACCATCTTTATTGCATATTTTAGGGTGTGCCCCCCAAATCTTTGTTTGTCTATTGTATAGATTCTGACCAAAATCCTTTTTGGCAGGAGCACCCCCCCCTCCCCCCCATTATTGCCTCTCATTAGTGTCCACCTGTGTTATAGGAGCAGTCCTTTAGTTCTCCCATATAGAGGAGTGTATTTACTTATATTGGCATGGGGCGGGGTCACCGGAGGCCCGCCCCTTATGACATCACCACCCCATCATGCCCCAGGCGCAGACGTCATAAGGGGCAGGGCCTCCAGGTGTCATCACCCAGTGACCTCGTCCCATGCCAATATAAGTAGTGGCACACCGCGCACCCAGCATTATAGCGGGAGAGAGCGTTGAGTCAACATCGGAGGAAGAACAGAGGGAGAAGACAGCTGAGAAGACCAAGCAAAAGAGGGAAAAGATATCGGAGAAGACCCAGACAGCGGAGAAGACAGCAGACAGAGGGAGAAGAATCAGAGAGGGCTAGAAGACATCAGCGGAGAAGACCCGGAGAGGGGAGAAGAGCCGGCAGAGGCAGAAGACATATTGGTGAAGGAGGCAGAAGAGCCGGAGAAAATCAGAAGAGACGACGGAGCTGCCTTAATAAATTACTTTAAAAACCTGTGTAATGTGTTTTATTTTAGACATTTTTTTAGATGAATGGGTAGAGGTACAATGTACCCCATACTCATTCACATAGGGTGGGGGCCGGATACTGTGGCCCCCTTGTTAAAGGGGGCTTCCAGATTCCGATAAGCCCCCCGCCCGCAGCACCCGACAACCAACGGCCATGGTTGTTAGGAAGAGGCCCTTGTCCTCATCAACATGGGGATAAGGTGCTTTGGGGTGG
Source organism: Lithobates sylvaticus (assembly GCA_028564925.1). NCBI lineage: Eukaryota > Metazoa > Chordata > Amphibia > Anura > Ranidae > Lithobates > Lithobates sylvaticus. The sequence continues at coordinate 536,421,808 of CM053027.1, read as the reverse complement.
GGGGCGCAGGGCCCCCCTGTCCCAAAGCACCCACCAGTACGCATGTTGAGGGCATGCGTACTGGTACGGTTCAGGAGGGGGGGTGCTCACTCGCCCTCACCCCCTTTCCTGACCTGCCGGGCTGTGTGCTCGGATAAGGATCTGATATGGATTTTGAGGGGACCCCAACGCCGTTTTTTTGGAGTGGGGGTTCCCCTGAAAATCCATACCAGACCCAAGGGCCTGGTATGCTCTTGGAGGGGAACCCATGCTGTTCTTTTTTTTTATTTGGCATTGAGTTCCCCTTCAAGATCCTCAGAGCACAAGTTGCATGCCAAAGTCGGGTCAGTTAAGACGGTGATCCGACTTTGATCCAACTTCAGTGATATTCAATGGGCTAAAGTAGGATCAAAGTCAGACCAAAGTAGTGCAGGGAGCATTTTCAAAGTCGGACCGACTTGTGTCAGACCAGTTAAGTCGGCTCCCATAGGGAAACATTGATTTTGACACATCATGCGACATGAGCTCCCAATGTCGGAGCGTTTGTCGTACAAGTGTGAACCCAAGCACCATATAGCCATATAGTGTGACCAAATCCCCATTTTTTTTTTAAATGTCCAGGTGTTTTAAATAGCCTTGCAGGAGTTAAATGCCATTTTTTGCATGTGTGCGCTGTAATATTTTGTTCCACAGGGGGTGAGCTCCTCCAGGAGTCTGCTTGCTCAGCGGGTGATCTGTCTGCTGATGCCCGCTGAGCAGGCGGATGGCTAGTCTGTGTCCACTCTGCTTACGCAGAGTGGACACAGACACAGCATGCTCTCCTCTATGGGCAGTCAGATGTAAATGGACTGCCTGTCCATTTACACCCGACTGCCACCCGATCCACTAAATCACATGTGTCAAACACAAGGCCTGTGGGCTGAATCCGGCCCACCAGGACTCATCATGTGGCACCTGGAACCTCTCTTACAGTTGCAACACCCCCCTTGTCTCTGCCCTCACCTTGTCTCAGCAGTCAGCAGCAAAGAGGAGGACAGAACTCCTCTGTCGGATCCTATGCTTCTCCATACAGCTGCGGAGAGGCTTGTCTCTGCCTTCTTTTCCCTATCCCAGCAGTTGGCAGCAGAGAGGAGGACAAGACTACTTCTACAGATCCAGCCCCCCCCCCCCCCCCTTATCTCCACCTCCCCTGATCTAAGCATTCAGCTGACTCCAGCCCTCCACTGGTCCTCCTTCAGAGCCTGCACTTTTTGCTTCCCAGCTCCTCCCACAGCTTCTTCCCGGCAGTAGCACAAGGTAAGGCGTGGCACTTTGTCCGTCGGAATTCTCTACACACGTTCGGAAAAAGTCCAATCGGATGTTGTTGTCGGAAAATTTTAGAGCAGGATCTCAAATTTTTTCAGTCGGAAATTCCGACGGAAAAAGTCTGATGGAGCCTGCACACGGTCGGATTTTCTGACAACATGGTCCGATCGGACATTTTCCGTCGGAATTTCCGACCGTGTGTACGGGGCATTATTCTTCACACAGGGGAAGGGGGGCACACGGCACTGAAATGTTTTTTACCGTAATGCACACAATGCATTAAGGTAAAAAACATTTTTTGGTTTAGTAACACTTTAAGCTAATTTATTACCTGTTAAGAATATGAGAACATATGAATGTCCATAGCCTGGCAACAAGTTCATGTTAACAAATTATGGACATTGGGTGTGCTACACATGCCCCCAAAAAACTCAGACAAAGTAAATAGCGCATGTGTAGTATACCCTACTGCCGCTGCCCTTCTTGCATTAGCCAGAAATTTCCAGCTGTAAACATAAAAAGCTATTACAACTGCTGCTGCCAAAAAATTGACTTTCTGAAACTGTGTTTATAAACATTGTTTAGACTATAGAGAAATCTGAATTAACATTGTTACTTTTTTTATTTACTAGATTTCTGCATCATTTAGACATAAGGTTGGGGGGTGGAAAGAAACGCCTTCACATTTTTTCTTATAGCCTTAAAGCTGCAGTACAGCCTCTTTTACTTACCTTCCTACAATATTCCAAGTCACCAGTATCTTTGTTGTTTTTTTTATGTTATATATTTTTTTGTCAATAGATTGAACAAAAAAGAATAAAATCATTTTCTGCAGCAGAGAATGACATTTTCTGACCCAAATTTGGGGCCCCGTATATCAGGGCCACTTGGTGCTAGGAACTCCACATTTGGTATGCAAACCCAGTGGAACCAACACTACAACATATCCAAATTTGGGGTTAAAACACATTCTCGTACATGTACAAAGTTAAGCAAAACAAATGCATGCAATTAATGCCTGTGTCAATAGGTCTTTAACCTGTTGCTGACCGCCCGCCGTCAATTGACGGTGGAGCGGTGCAGCTCTTGTGGCGGGCCACCGTCATATGACGTCGCTTGCTTTTTGGCCACTAGGGGGCGCGCGCGCGCGTGCCCGCCGCGTCGCCGGGGACCCGATGCGCGTGCCCGGCGGCCGTGATGTCCGCCAGGCAACCGCGATTGCCCGGTAACTGAGCAGGACGTGGGTCTGTGTGTGTAAACACACAGATCCACGTCCTGTCAGAGGAGAGGAGACCGATGGTGTGTCCCTTGTACATAGGGACACCGATCGGTCCCCTCCCCCAGTCAGTCCCCTCCCCCCACAGTTAGAATCACTCACATAGGGAACATATTAACCCCTGCAGCGCCCCCTAGTGTTAACCCCTTCCCTGCCAGTCACATTTATACAGTAATCAATGCATTTTTATAGCACGGATCGCTGTATAAATGTGAATGGTCCCAAAAATGTGTTAAAAGTGTCCCATATGTCTGCCGCATTGTCGCAGTCACGATAAAAATCGCAGATCACCGCCATTACTAGTAAAAAATAAATAATAATAAAAATGCTATAAATCTATCCCCTATTTTGTAGACGCTATAACTTTTGCGCAAACCAATCAATAGCGCTTATTGCTATTTTTTTTTTACCAAAAATATGTAGAAGAATACGTATCGGTCTAAACTGAGGAAAAAATTTGTTTAAAAAAAAAAAAAAAATTGGATATTTATTATTATAAAAAGTAAAAAATATTGCGTTTTTTCAAACTTGTCCCTCTTATTTTGTTTATAGCGCAAGAAATAAAAACCGCAGAGGTGATCAAATACCACCAAAATAAATCTGTGGGGAAAAAATGATAAAAAATTTATTTGGGTACATCGTTGCATGACCGCGCAATTGTCATTCAAAATGCGACATCGCTGAAAGCTGAAAAATGGCTTGGTCAGGAAGGGGGTGTTTGTGCCTGGTAGGCAAGTAGTTAAAGAAGGAGTTTAGCTTGTACTTTGTTGCCTTTGAAAAAATGCAAGTATCCCTAACAATCACATTCCCCCAGGTCATCATCTTTATACAGAAGTAAGAGATGTTGTAAACCCAGAAATTAATAACAATGGTCTGCTGGCTACCACAGACCAGTAACTAGCAGGTTTGCTATAAGTTAAAAGCACTTGGCAAGAAGGGAAAGGAAGCCTCTGAACAGTTTTATATGTTCCAGTCTCAGGCTGCTCCCTCCCACCACCAAAAACAGAAAACAATTGGGGCAATGAAAGACAGATTACTTGCCAGACAAAGGAGTTAAATAAACATATATAGGTACAGTAGAAACCCATTTAAATTGCATTTTGGGTAATACTTGAAAAATATCCTCAAAGTTCCGTAAATGTTCATTGTAGCTGTCACTTATGACCCAATTGACTTTAACAAGCTGAAAGTAATTTAGCAAATATTTCCTATATGTTTGCATGATTTCCACCTGTGTCTTCCTAAACACATCTGGCAAGGAGATTGCATTGTCATGCTTTACAGCCTAATTAAGGCTAATGACAGAGTACAGGGACAATGTGCTTAGAGTGACATATCCTATGCGTATGAAGCTCTAAGTATAGAAGTGAAACGTCAGATGTATTTATTGATTTTATTTTTAGGCAGTCAATAAAATAGTGCAAAGTGCAGTAACCCATAGCAAGGTAGTCTGATTTACATTTACAGTAGTGATAACAGTAAAACATAATGTAGTTGTTTGTAGTTGGAGTACCCGTATATGGATTATTTCCAAGACTAAAACAACAGTCGGATGATCTAGATGTACCCAGGGGTGATGATGAGCCCTTACAATCATCAGAAGTAAAATCTCTTAACCACTTGCCTACCGGACACTTTTCCACCCTTCCTGTCCAGGCCAATTTTCAGCTTTCAGTGATGTCGCACTTTGAATGACAATTGCGTGGTCGTGCAAAACTGTACCCATATGAAATTTTTATTATTTTTTCGAGACAGATAGAGCTTTCTTTTGCTGGTACTTAATCACCACTGGGTTTTTTTCATTTCTTGCTAAACAAACGAAAAAACTGCAACTTTTGAAAAAAATATAGATTTTTTCTTAATTTCTGTTATAACATTTTGTAAATAAGTAAGATAGGCAGCACTGGCAGGCATCACTGATGGGCACTGATTGGCAGCAATGGTGGGCACAGATTAGCAGCACTGGTGGGACTGTTGGGGCTGCACGGATGATCAGGACACTGATTGTCTGTGCAGGTTTTCCCTTGTGTGGATTTACTGGTTTTGTCAGCATGTCAGCGTGAGCGGAGAGAATTGCCAACAATCGTAAAATCCTGTTTACATCCGTGATCAGCTGTGATTGGACACAGCTGATCACGAGGGAAAGGAGCCTCCGTGATTGGCTCTTTACCCCAATCACTGCAGATGCGCACCGCAGGGGGTGCGCAGGAAGCGCAAGCACGGGAAGATGTCATATGATGGCCTCCCGGCAAAATGTGGCCGTGCTGTAGCCGTCAATGGGCTATAGCGCAGTCGAAAAGGGGTTAAGTAAATTATGACTTCATTATTGTAAATTCTGGCTCCATTATGTGCTATGGAGAGGCATGTTCCTACATTAACCCGCCTTCTCGCTCACAATCTATACAGTATATTATTGTTCCCCAGCATGAGCCATTGGGGGTTATTTACGAAAGGCAAATCCACTTTGCACTACAAGTGCACTTGGAAGTGCAGTCACTGTAAATCTGAGGGGTAGATCTGAAATGAGGAGAAGCTCTGCTGATTTTATCATCCGATCATGTGCGAGCTAAAATACTGTTTTTTATTTTCCTTGCATGTCCCCCTCGGATCTACAGCGACTTTACTTCCAAGTACACTTTCAGTGCACTTTCATGTGCACTTGTAGTGCAAAGTGGATTTGCTTTTAGTAAATAACCCCCATTTCATTTTGGAGGCCTTAATAAATGTCCTCCCCTTTAAAAGCTACTATCTGACACTTGGCGTGGCTGGTGGCTCTCAATCTTGGCTGTCACTGACAGCTTCAGCCCCACCAATGATTGGGAACCATAGTGCTATGTGATTACATGCAGGCTGGAGGCTTTCCTGACAAACTAAACCTTCGGTCTACAGATTACCAGTGCTCCGTTAGGCTTTCCTGACATCCACAGTGCCAGATATTTAAAGTGTTACTACACCCAGGTCCCTGCATTCACTATATCTGCTCTCCCACAGTACACAAAACATGGAAATGCAATAGTTTGAGTAAATATAAATGGCTAAATACCTTTTTCATCAGCAGTGTATAGCAGTCTTGTGACTTCTATGAGTGTCCAGCCGTGCACTGGTTAAAGCTTGTAGGAGGAGTTTTCATTCTCCTCTGACCGTCCTATGAGGTTGCAGGGCCCCTGACCCTCTGTTTGCACAGTACTAATTGGCCCTGTGCAGATCACATGCACTCTCCTAAGCAAAAAAAAAAACTCACTAGGGGTTTGGGGACTGTAGAAATGGGGGGAGGAACAGAGAATACAGGATCAAACAGCCTTTTTACACAGTGCAGAGGATTAACCCCTTAGGTTCCACTGCAAGTATAACAAGCATGTAAAGCGCTGTATAAATTGAAACGCTATATAAGTACCTGAAATACAATAATAAATACTGCATATGCAGGATTTTACTGTTGTGGGTTTAGTAACACTTTAATTAAAAGAGAAAAAAATAATAAAATATTTTAAAATTATTAAATGAAAATAGACATAATGAAATTTTTGCATATTTCTAGTCTATTGTAAAAAGTAAAGCAAGTAAAAAGCCTTACATGGCCTTATTTTTTTTTTTAATGATTAAGTTATGAAAATGAATGATTTATTGTCAATTTAACTGATGCATGCTGACACTGCTAAACGTGGCCTGACAATTTAGCAAAACCTCTGCAAACCTACTTAAATGGATGAGACATAAAATAAGAGTAGTAGCATAAAAGTAAAAAAAATATATGGCGAACCTAACACTTAACATTTGGTCCCTTGGGGACAGGGTGTCCAGATTATTTAAAACATTAACATTTGAGCTAGTTTGAAAAGTTGTCACCTCTTTTGGCTATCGATACCTCTTCAATTACAGTGAACCATGCAGGATTGTGCCCTCCCTTTGCAAAGTGGCAGGCAACTGGCATTGAAAATTCATGAATTCTAATGTTACTGTATCCCAGGCCACATGGACAGTTAAGTAAGTATATGACATCTGTGGTGCCATAATTGGGGAACTTCTTTCCTGTGCATTTGTAGAGTTATCTTTAATCACTTGCCTACTGGGCACTTATACCCCCTTCCTGCCCAGACCAATTTTCAGCTTTTAGTGCTGTTGCACTTTAAATGACAATTGTGCAGTCGTGTAACACTGTATCCATATGCAATTTTATCTTTTTTTTCCCACACAAATAGAGTTTTCGTTTGGTGGTATTTAATCACCACAGTTTTTTTTTTTTATTTTTTGCTAAACACATGAAAAAATAGCAAAATTCTGAAAAAATGTGTTTTCTTAGTTTCTGTTATAAAATTTTGCAAATAAGTAATTTTTCTTCTTCACTGATGTGCACTAATGGGCACTGATAGGCTGCACTGAAGGGCACTGATGAGGAGGCACTCACAAGGCTGCACTGATAGGCCACACTGATGGGCACTGATGGGGAGGCACTGATGAGGAGGCACTGATAGGCAGCACTGATAGGTGGCACTGATGGGGCACTGATAGGCTGCACTGATGGGCACTGATGGGGATGCACTGATAATCAGTGTAAATTATGTGCTGACAGGCTTGCTGGTCACAGCAGTTACAGAGCGTGCCTGATGGACACCGCAGGGGGCATGCAGGGGGGCAGGGTTCTGGAAGGACATTAATTGATACCCTCCCAGAACTGAACAACTGTTCTGTAGCTGTCTTTCTGCTATAGCACTGTTGGCAAGTGGTTAATAACAAAGTTACACAGCATACATTGCCCACACTGAAAAATCTTCATAGGTGCTGGTAATGAGGCAATCCTTGAGTCACTTTCTTGAAGGTAAAATCTGCACAGACAAGATGGTTCTGTTGATTCCTGGAGCACCTATAGGCCAGAAGAGATGGCTCTCCAATAGTGTTAGATGAATAAAGATTAATGGAGAGGACTGTCCAGTGTTTGTGGATAATGGAATAGAAAATATATACTCAGAATGAGGGGAGAACATAGGCACCACAGGTAAGGTATGTTGTTTAGGTTTGAACTTTAGAAGAGAGTCCTTAGTAAAGTTCCCTGCTATATTAGTAGCTACGGTATCTCACAAAAGTGAGTACACCCCTCACATTTTTGTAAATATTTTATTATATCTTTTCATGTGACAACACTGAAGAAATGACACTTTGCTACAATGTAAAGTAGTGAGTGTACAGCTTGTATAAAATTGGGAATGTGCTGTCCCCTCAAAATAACTCAACACACATGTCTAAACCACTGGCAACAAAAGTGAGTACACCCCTAAGTGAAAATGTCCAAATTGGGCCCAAAGTGTCAATATTTTGTGTGACCACCATTATTTTCCAGCACTGCCTTAACCCTCTTGGGCATGGAGCTCACCAGAGCTTCACAGGTTGCCACTGGAGTCCTCTTCCACTCCTCCATGATGACATCACGAAGCTGGTGAATGTTTAGTCTGCTTGTCTTCAGCAAACTGTTTGTGGGCTTTCTTGTGCATCATCTTTAGAAGAGGCTTCCTTCTGGGACTACAGCCATGCAGATTAATATGATGCAGTGTGCGGCTTATGGTTTGAGCACTGACAGGCTGACTACCACCCCTTCAACCTCTGCAGAAATGCTGGCAGCACTCATACGTCTATTTCTTAAAGACAACCTCTGGATATGACGCTCAGCACATGCACTCAACTTCTTTGATCGACCACGGTGAGGTATGTTCTGAGTGGAACCTGTCCTGTTAAACTGCTGTATGGTTTTGGCCACCAGACTGCAGCTCAGTTTCAGGGTCTTGGCAATCTTCTTTTTCAGGTGATGTTATTCGTGAGGGTAGAAAGGAGTAGTGTACCTTATGAGTTGGACATGTTAGAGGGATGGCATCAGTAGCAACTGTGACAGGGCAGCAGAGGCCAAACTGTGAGAATATAAATTTTCACTGCTCATTACTATGCTATACACTTTAAAAAAAATGTCATGTATTTGGACTCCTCCAATATTATATGCTTTGTGGCATAGTTTACAAAGTTATTTGTCTTTTGTATTTTCAATGCTAAACTGTACATAAATAACAACGCCACATTGCTTACATTATACTTTATTCTGTTTATTGACCCTTTAACTGCTGCTTATGAAACCTTCTGCACAGGGCTTGACAAATTTGCTTGGAATCTAGGAGCCAGCTAAAAAAGTTAGGAGCCAGGTTTTTTTTTTAACAACAACTGACAGGTGGCACTGGGGACAGGTGGGCATATGTGTTGTGTGTGTTTCACTGTCGCTGCAGCACGGAAGCTCTCCCTCCTCACACGCTGTCTTTGTGAGGAGGGAGAGCCGGCGATGAGAGATGATCTCATATGTTTACATATGAGATCACCTCTCGTTGGACAAGCCGATCGAGTGCTAAATGGCCGCTGTGATTGGCCATTTAGCACAATCTGTGATTGGCTGTGTCCAAGGGACACGGCCAACACAGAACTTTCCCAATGCGTGCTCGCGGCGGTGCGCAGAGGGGAAGTAAACAGGAGGACGTCCAGGGACGCCCTCCCAGCAATTGGCGTCTACGCTGTAGACGTCTTTCATCTATAGCGCGGGCGCGAAGTGGTTAACTAAAGAATGTGACTGCTTTTATTTCCGCCATATCGCTGCTTATTTACCGCCATATCCCCGCTAAGGGTCCGATCAGGTCCGCCTGAAAAACTGACAGGCGAACCTGATCAAACAGCCCGTGTGAAAGGGACCAAGCAGGGAGATTCCAAATAATAATTTTTTTTTTTTCTTAATTTAAAATTAAAATTTTTTTACTTTTAAAAAATAAATAAAAATCAAAGCTATTATAAAAAAAAGGCTATATGAATTTAAACCAGCCACCACCAGCCATCACTTCCTACTTTTCTCCACTTTGGGAAGGAGATGGGCGGGCAGTGAAAACAGGCAGGGCTTTGAAGCTCCATTAACATTGCATTAGCATTGTTAGAGGTGTTGCAATATCAACGGCCACCACAAGATGGCGCCATATTACAGAAGGACTTCAGAAGGCCGCAGAGCCGCGGCCTAAATTACTGGCCGGCGCGGCCTGATGCGATCGCACGGCGGGGGCCGGGGTCCACAGGGAGACAGGATAACGCAGCTGTGTCGCCCCAGGCGCAAGGACCCTAATTCTAGTCGCAAATGCAACCTGGCGCCCAGGGTTTGTCGAGCCCTGCTTCTGCATATCCAATATGTTGCTTTGCAGTGTTGGTCATCTTTCTTAAAAAGTAATTAGTTAAGTTACAAACTACTTCTCCCAAAAAGTAATTGCGTTAGTAACTCGGTTACTACATTGGAAAAGTAATTAGTTACTCAGCAAAGTAACTGTGACAGGGGTGGCAGCGGTGGTACTTGAGGGGTGGCAGCGGTGGTACTTGGGGGGATGGCAGTGGTGGTGGTGTACTTGGGGGGTGGCAGTGGTGGTGGTGTACAGTACTTGGGGGGGTGGCAGCGGTGGTACTTGGGGGGGTGGCAGCGGTGGTGTACTTGGGGGGGTAGGCAGCAGTGGTACTTGGGGGGGTGGCAGCGGTGGTGGTGCCATCCTCTCCCACCACCACCTCTGCCTCTTACTGACCCCATCCCCCACCACCACTGATCTCATCCCTACCCTATCCCCCCCATCACCTCTGTTGTAGAAGTGATAGTGGGTGGGTAGGGATGGGATCAGTAAGAAGCAGAGGTGGTGGAGGACTTAGAATGGATCGATTGCACTACAATTCGAATCGTCAGACAGTCACTTACTTGAATGCCTCCAGGGATACCTTTCCTCATGGGGTGAGAGAGAGACCCTCCCCTTCACTCGATTGGTGACAGCTGGTCATCTGACTTCATTTTTAAGTGTCTGCCCCGCCTCCCTACATTCTCTCTCTCTGGATAGGCAGGGCAGGATGGAAAGAGCAGTCTGGTGAAGGATACTTTCAAACCTGAGACAGCTGGAGCCGTTTGTTTAAACAGAGTGGACCAAAACTACCTGTTGACGGTTGCAGAAATCTCATTGAAAGCTACTGAAATCACTCAATTGCAGTGATTGCCTTGAAAGGTTGTTAAACAAAATACAGGATTATCTTAAAGATCTCATCATTTTTGTCCATGCCATTTTCAATTGTTTTATTAAGTGTTTTCAGAGAAAATTTGCCCACAGCTGCATATACTATATATATATATATATATATATATATATATATATATATATATATATATATACAGAGCCGATCCGCCCTATACGCGGACTACGCAAGCTGCGTAGGGCCCCGCCCCTGCGCGGGGCCCCAAGGGCAGATCGGCTCTGCTCGGGGCCCCTGGGGCCGCTGCCGCCGCTGTGAGGGCAGCGGCGCCTGAAAAAAAGATGGCCGCGGGGCCGACATGCAACTGCGCATGCGACCGCCTTTCCGAAAATTGCCGAGCAGCGCTATTGCCGCTGCTCGGCAATTTTCGGAAAGGCGGGCGCCTTGCGCAGTTGCATGTCGGCCCTGCGGCCATCTTTTTTTCAGGCCCCGCTGCCCTCACAGCAGCGGCAGCGGCCCCATGCGCACTGACACGATGGCGCCGAGTGGCGCCATTTTTAAAAAAATAAAACGTCCCCTCCGCAGCCTCTGACCTCCTGGACCCCCTGCCCCCTCAAAGCCTCTGACCTCCTGGGCCCCCTCC
>CM053027.1:536394688-536410104 GCA_028564925.1 Lithobates sylvaticus | reverse complement strand
GGAGTACCTTTTTGGATCGGAGTAGGAGTCCATAGGAGTCCATAGGAGCCCATAAGAAAGAGGACTGGGAAAGTAACCAGGCTTGCCACCTTAGAGGCTATCTGCTCCACTAGGCCTGTAGGGGCCGCAAATAGAGGTGAGAGGCTGGGGGAACTAGTAGGGTGCACCCCTGAAGTCAGCACGGAGCACTGCCTGCACGGATCATCACTGTGATCAACACAAAGATTCCTGAATATTTCTACTCACCTTCACTTATTCCAGAGCCTTATGCTCTTCATTGTTCCAGATTGTGGACTTTATCGTTTATTTTTCGCCATTTTTTCTTCACAAATTTTACTTTTATTTTTTATATATTTTTTTCAGCGATATTATTGTTTTGGTATCATCTGATTATACCATACCTACAGTGACACACTGTTTTCATCTGTATGGTCACTGTGTCATTAGTTTGGATATTTCTGCACATTCAATCATTTATTTCCCTTGCAATTTCCTTGCAATTCCCTTGCACTTTCAGAACCAATTTATTGGTTCTTTATTGGTTCTCTATTCACATATTTTGCACGTTGCACTGTGCACCTTTTATTGATAGAAGATTTTGTGTTCACTATTTTTAACCCTACTCCATCATCATTTTTACCCCAGCACAATTCAGTGGCGGTGCGTGCATAGAGGGGGCGCAGGAGCGCCGCCCCCCCTCTCCTGCACCGCTCTATCACCAATAGATAGATTCATGCATTGCATGAATCTATCTATTGTCACCGCTGCCGCCCCCTATTCAGGTGTCCGGCCCCTGATCGGGCGCCGGGCATCTGAATTACAGTGGGGGGGGGGGGTGTTGCTGGAAGCGCCCCTATTAGAGCTGTAAGCTCTAATAGGGGACCCTATTAGAGCGGTGTGCTCTAATAGGCTTCCCTAAGTGTAAACAGCGGGCGCACGGCTGTGCGTTCGCTGATTACACAGTATTGTGTTAGGGAAGCGAATACATCGCTTCCCTAACACAGACCCGCCTCTCAGCCAATCAGGTTGCCAGGTCTGTTACCTGTCACCTGATTGGCTGAAGTCACAGGCGCTGTGATTGGACGCTAGGCGTCCAATCACCTAGCGTCCAATCACAGCAGAAGAAGACAGGAGGAGCGCGGGAGAAGACATCCGACGGAGACACCGCTCGTCGCCTGACGCCGTCACCAGCTGCACACCGGGACAAGGTAAGTGCAGAGGGCAGGCAGGGGGCACAGTGGCAGCACTTAAGGGGCACAGTGGCAGAACTTGGGGCACAATGGCAGCACTTAAGGGGCACAATGGCAGCACTTAAGGGGCACAATGGCAGAACTTGGGGCACAATGGCAGCACTTAAGGGGCACAATGGCAGCACTTAAGGGGCACAATGGCAGCACTTAAGGGGCACAATGGCAGAACTTGGGGCACAATGGCAGCACTTAAGGGGCACAGTGGCAGACCTTGGGGCACAATGGCAGCACTTAAGGGGCACAATGGCAGCACTTAAGGGGCACAATGGCAGCACTTAAGGGGCACAATGGCAGAACTTGGGGCACAATGGCAGAACTTGGGGCAGCACTTAAGGGGCACAATGGCAGCACTTAAGGGGCACAATGGCAGCACTTAAGGGGCACAGTGGCAGAACTTGGGGCACAATGGCAGCACTTAAGGGGCACAATGGCAGCACTTAAGGGGCACAATGGCAGAACTTGGGGCACAATGGCAGAACTTGGGGCAGCACTTAAGGGGCACAATGGCAGCACTTAAGGGGCACAATGGCAGCACTTAAGGGGCACAATGGCAGAACTTGGGGCACAATGGCAGCACTTAAGGGGCACAATGGCAGCACTTAAGGGGCACAATGGCAGCACTTAAGGGGCACAATGGCAGAACTTGGGGCACAATGGCAGCACTTAAGGGGCACAGTGGCAGAACTTGGGGCACAATGGCAGCACTTAAGGGGCACAATGGCAGCACTTAAGGGGCACAATGGCAGCACTTAAGGGGCACAATGGCAGAACTTGGGGCACAATGGCAGAACTTGGGGCACAGTGGCAGCACTTAAGGGGCACAGTGGCAGAACTTGGGGCACAGTGGCAGAACTTGGGGCACAGTGGCAGCACTTGGGGCACAGTGGCAGCACTTGGGGCACAGTGGCAGCACTTGATGGGCACAGTGGCAGCGTTTGATGGGCACAGTGGCAGCGTTTGATGGGCACAGTGGCAGCGTTTGATGGGCACAGTGGCAGCGTTTAATGGGCACAGTGGCAGCGTTTGATGGCACAGTGAGGCTGTTTGTTTGCGCCCCCCCAAAAATTTTGAGCACCAGCCGCCACTGGTAGGCAACCTCGGCCCTCGAGCTGTGGCGAAACTACAAATCCCGTCATGCCTCTAGAAGTCATGCCTGTGATTGTCAGGGTCTTGCAATTTCTCATGGGACCAGGGGTCAAGTCCTGGGGAAAAAAGTGTGGGAACTCCCACCCAATATCCACTCCCCCACCAAAAAAAATAAATGATACGCTCATATGCACGAAAGCTTCAAAAGTGGTATTTTTCATCCAATTTTCTTATTGTGTGTATGAAGCTTAACTGTTAGTACATAAAAAAAAACAATCCTCAATAAACATAAATACTGTAATTCTCTGAATAGTCAGCATTCATTCAATTGTGCTTCCATGCAAATGTGAACATCATGTTCTGATCTTTATTGGGGAATTTATTTTGTATATAGAGTGTTTATGTGGTGAGTTTACACTTTTCATTGAACAGAGTTTGGATAACACAGGGTTAAACGGAAAGGTCATAAATTAACTGCACATTATCTGGACAGAATGCTTGGGGAGATAGTGATGTGTTCCTGCTTAGGAGATGTATGTTAGCTTGGGGGGCTGCAAACTCTGCAGGGCTCCAACACACACTCGCTGCTATTCCAACCCTTCACATATTTCCCCATAAACTTCCCTCCTGGCATTAAACTTTGCCAGGTATTGTGCTCAGTTTACCACCCCAAACTGATGTTCCTCCCTCAGCTCACCTCTCTCCCTGCATGTCCTGTGAGCAGAATAGCTGTGCTCCTCCTCTGGGTTCTCTCATCATATGGCACTGAAGATAGAGGGGGGGGGGGATTCAGCGGGACACACAGAGCAAGTATGCAGGAGACTGGGGGGGGGGAGATGAGGAGACAGAAAATCAGGAGGGGCCGGCGGGGAGGAGCGCATCATGAGAGGTCTGACTAAATACAATCTCTTAGCAGCAGGGACCTGATCTACCTGTCAGCTAGCTGTGATTGACAGGTAGATCGAAGAGGAAGCTGTCATGGTGCCCCCTACTGGAAATGCCTGAATGGTTAGTCCACCCCTGGTGTGCATCACTTACTATTGCGAGCTGTGTCGGGAGCTGCTGGTGTAGCACCTGCCACACAGCTCGCATACTTCAAAGTCTTGCAGGACACGGCTGCTAACGGGAACTGAGTTCCTGTTGTGGAAAAAGTACAGGAACTCCGTTCCCATGCGTTCCCATGCGTTCCCGCAGGTCTTATATTTATTCAATGTTTTATGTGTATTGCTATTAAGGAATTTTATCTATTTAGTTCATTATTTTATGGTTTTATATATCTATTTATGTGAAAGGTCACTCATCTTTCGGATACTCTGAGCTTTGCAAACTGGTCATTTTAGATTATTTATTGATTTACTTAAGGGTTAGCGCCACATACCCTCTTCATTCAATTTTACCTTTACAAGTGTGAGATCACTTATATGTTGGCTGCTTTCCTTTTACTTTTTTCTCCTTATTTGATTTAATAGTTTTTGGTTGAGCGCACTGGTTACCCCTATTATCTGAAAACAATGAATACCATTTGTCGTGTTTTTTGATGTGTTACCAATAAAAAATTTGAACAGAAAACAACCTTGATATTCAACAGACTGTCCTTGCATCATTACATGTCACCATTGATTATGCCGTAAGCTTCTGTGAACACTATCTCTTCTGATGGAATGCACCTCCACCTTTCTATGTATCATGAATGTGTTACTGAATTTTGTAAAAATAATAAAAAAATAAAAATAAATAAATAAATAATATAGTAAGAGAGATACTTACCTTGGTTCTAATCATCTGATGTCTGATTTCCCTTGCCAGCGCCAGCATCCTCTCACTGGCTTCTTCCAGGTGCTGGTCTTCAGCCATATTGATTGGCCTGGCGCATGATGGCGTCGCTCCCACTCATGTGCAGGAGAGTTGCCCTTGCGAACAGGCAGATATAGTAAGTGTATTTTTTTTTGCAGAATAGACATCGCATGGCCTGCCTGTTTACAATTTTTTACTTTTTGCCTTTAGTTCCACTATACGATATGGACTATTTTATAACATATAACTAGCAGGCACCTAAGGTAATAATATTGTCCATAAGTGTTATAAAGTAATTTACATCAGTGAAAACTCTTGAAAATAAAGCATTCCATGACATCAGATTATGTTTGTCTTAATGGAACGTTCTACTTTTAGGAACATGTCTTCCTCTGGAGCTAATGACATAACTCGTTTCATTTGAAATTATATTTACTGGTGCCAAGAGAGGAAGAGTTGCATGTATAATGTTTGGAGTCTTTCAAAAAGGAAATTAAAGGAAATAGCCCACTAAACGTGCCCTCCGCGTGAATTCATCAATTCTTAATCACTCTGCTGAGTATGTACAAACAGCTGGCAACTGAGTCTAATTACCAGCAATACTAGTATCTTCAATTAGATGTCTAAATTTAACTCTGCTACCTAAATGGTGCCCAAGCTAAATGTCAACAAGTGAAGAATAATTGGATCTCTTCCTCTCCAATCAAGTTTTTATTGTCTGAAATTTCCCGAGTCATCTCAACGGCCCTGAGACAGTTCAAAAATAGATAGAATGAAAGCAAAGTTTTTATCCTCTGAATATTTCACAACTGCAATCATGTACTATTTATTTGTGCTTCCAGATCATCGGGAATTGATTTTCTGATTTCATGAGTGATTCTGCATGCTCTCAATAAACAATGTTGCTTTCACCTAACAACTTGCCACCTGGAAAGGGTACTTAAGGAACCAGCAATACTATAATTGCACCATTTGGTCATTATACCATGCTCTATTGGGATGCAAGGACTCAACTATCAGAGTCAAGCCGTCATCAAACTTCATAAAGTCTGACAAAGATTGGAAGATTGAGAGCTATAAAACCATCACCACTTATCTTGAAGGAACCACTTCCCAAGTTCAGTATGTTGTTCTCTACCTCAGTCCCCTGTTTCGTATAATATTGCATGCATGTATATTTAAAGTGGTACTAAACCCACAGCAGTAAAATCTGTCTGTATACCGTATGCAGTAAAGCATGCTTGTTATACTCACTGTGGAACTTAAGGGGTTAATCCTCTGTATTGTGTAAAAAGGCTCTTTGATCCTGTATGGATGGATCCTCCCCTCCTGCAGGGTCTCTCTTGGCAAGGCCACATAAGACACAGAGTGGTAAGGCTGCACATGCTCAGTTTGGTCTCTATTGCTGAAGAGAACATTTCCTGGTTGATCAGAGCTAACCAGGTCACATGGTATTAACATCACTCATTTGGGCGTGTATACAGATCCTAAATGACAGCCCAGTCAGTCCCTCCCTCCTCCTCCATGCCCAGTAACTAGAAAAGAACACAGTGGGTGGGATGTCACATTTTTATTCATGGATGATCCGCCTCCCATAACAGATTGAGGAGACGGGCTGTAGTGGAAATCTCCTCCTACCTGAACACTCAGCACTCAGGCAGACCATGCAGTTTATCACATGACTGTGCTATACAGATCAGCCAAAAAGGTGTATAGTGGCAGTATTTTAAAGTAAAAAGAAAATTTACAAGCTGTGGGCGCTGTGGGCACTGCAGGGAGGGGGGGAGATTAACTATTTTCATGTTACTGGGTTTAGTAACACTTTAACCACTTCAATACCAGGCACTTTCTCCCTTTCCTGCCCAGGACAATATTCAGCTTTCAGCACTGTTGCACTTTGAATGACAATTGTGCGGTCATGCAACACTGTACCCAAACTAAATTTTTATAATTTTCTTCCCACAAATAGAGCTTTCTTTTGGTTGTATTTGATCACCTCTGGGGTTTTTATTTTTTGCTAAACAAACTAAAAAATCCTGAATTTTTGAAAACAAAAGGTTTTTCTTAGTTTCTATCATAAAATGTTGTTTTCTCCTTCACTGATGGATGCTTAAAAGGCAGCACTGATGGGCACTGATGAAACGGCACTGATGGGCACTGATGAGTTGGCACTGATAAGGTGGCACTGATAAGGAGGCACTGATATGTAGAATTGATGGTCACTGATAGGTGGCACCCATATGCAGCACTGATAGGCAGCACTAATGGACACTGATAGGTGGCACTGATGGGCACTGACAGGCGGCACTAATGGGTACTGACCGGTGGCACTGATGGCCCTTATAGGTGGCACTGATTGGCACTGACATATGGTACTGGTGGACACTAATAGATGGCACTGATGGGCAGCACTGATGATGAGGTACTGTCAGGTGTTACTGCTGGGCACTGATTGGCACTGTAGTGGGCTCTGGCACTGTGGTGGGCACTGATTGACACTGTGATGGGCACTGAGAGACTTTATTGAGGGGGCACTGTCTGGCAGCTGTTAGGCACATCTGATGGGGGCTGTGCTGATAATCAATGTGCTGATTATCAGCACAGACCCCCCACCCTCTGACAGGGACAGCCGCCGATCGGCTTTCCCTATCAGCGTGAACCTTGGAATGCCTCCGCGCAGGCATTTTATCCTGCTGGACGTCATATGACACCCAGTCAGGATTACAGAACCACTTACCGGCCATCAATCTGCTATAGGCCAGGTGGAAAGTGGTTAAAGTGTTACTAAACCCAGGACCCTGCATTCACTATATCTGGTCTTCCACAGTACACAGAACATGGAAATGCAATTCTTTTAGTAAATATAAACTGCTAAATACCTTTTCTCATCAGCAGTATAGCAGCCTTGTGACTTCTATGTGTGTATGATTAAAGCTTGTAGGAGGAGTTTTCATTTTACTCTGACTGTCCTATGAGGCTGCAGGACCCCCTGACCCTCTATATGAACAGTGTTGATTGGCCCTGTGCCAATCACATGCACCTACCTAGGAAAAAAAAACTCTCTAGCAATGCACACCACCAGACTGAGCATGTGCAGAGTGACTCTAAAGGCTCTGTCTTATCAGGAGATGGATTGGGGACAGCGGAAGAATTGGAGGATCAGAGAAGACAGGATCGAGCAGCCTTTTTACACAATGCAGAAGATTAACAGCTTAGGCTCCACAGTGAGTATAACAAGCATGCTTTACTGCAGGGGTAGGCAACCTCGGCCCTCCAGCTGTTTTGAAACTACAAATCCAGTGAGACATTGCAAGACCCTAATAATAACAGGCATGACTCCTAGAGGCAGAGGCATGATGGGATTTGTAGTTTGACAAAAAGTAGTACAGAAACTACTTTTTGAAAACGGAGCAGCTCTGCATATGCGGCGTCGCACCGATTAGGACGGTGCCATTACCGGCAATTGTCATCGATTTGACATGTCACATCGCATGTCAAATCGCACCAATGTGAACCAGGGCTAAAACACATTTATGTTTTTGGGCGTAACATGACAAAATGTGGAACATTTCAAGGGGTATGAATACTTTCTCAAGGCACTGTACATATACTGTTCCAAAGTTATTTATAGTTACTTAGCTTCCCTTGTACTAATCAAAGCTTTTCTGGAGTCCAGATGGGACTAAACTACCACAAGGGTTCTGCTTATTCAGATGATCTGCCATGTTTCATCACCTGCCCAGTAGTAAAAGCCCATGCATTTGATAACTTCTCAAGCAATTTTTTACATAAAACACAATTTTTACACCCAATGACAGACTTTGAAAAACCTTGTTGGGTCAGAATACACATACCAAACCGATGACGTATATTTTATTAATTAGCTTGAGAGATGGGAGTATTTCTCTTTCTTATAAAAATGGAAACAAGATTTTAAGACATTATTCACAAGTGAACAGGAAGAAAAAAAATACTCCTTCTCTGCTATAAATCATGCACAGGCTGCTTTATGAATGGCAAAGGGACAGAAGGAAGAGGAGGAGGAGGAGGCATAACAACGGAATTGGTGTCTGTCATAAACTCTGTTCTGATGCAGCTGGAAGTGCAGCTCCTATCGTACTTAAAGATAAGTAGGATAAGCTGTAGTGGAGCTCACAGTTAGCTTTCCTAGTAAAGGCCCGTACACACGATCTGACTTTTTGACAACCAACATGCAAATTAGCTGTTTTGGACCAACATCCGACCGTGTGTACGCTCCATCGGACCAACTTTTTCCAGGTTTCATCAGACTTTTGTTGGCTGTGCGAACGGACCAACTTTCTGCCAACAAAAGTCCGATGGAGCAAAGTCTGACCGTGTGTACACAAAACCATCGGACTTTTGTACAAAGTACAAACACGCATGCTCAGAACCAATGCAAAAGATCAGACAACAATATATAAGTTGACCAAAGGTGGCGCTGGAGTATTCGAACGTCCTCTTTTGAAGTGTCGTCAGTACGTTGAAACGTCACTACGTTCATGTTTGTTGCCTAAAAAGTCAGATCGTGTGTATGCAATACCAACTTGGGGCCAACGCCCTTTGTACAAAAATCCACGGGAAAGTTGGTACGATCGTGTGTATGAGGCTTTGGAAATCATTTACACTATGCACCAGCGTTACAGAATATTTTAGGGCTTTAAATAAAATATTAGTGTACCGAGAGGGTGAATTTAAGGGCCCAGCCCTTTTATGCTCTACCATAAACCTATTCCCCATAAAAAGTAAAAAAAAAAAAAAAAAGAATCCCTTGTTGTCCATTTTGCTCCATCCTGCATCCTTGCCTTGTGGAGACCCCCAAACAGCGCTTTGAATTCTGGGTAGCCATTGCAAATGGTTTTAAAAACATACTTCTTGTACAAGAGCCACCTGGTTCTACTGGAACTAATTTAGATCCTCCTAAAGCAAAGTCCTTCTGAATGACTCAGGAAGATTAATGGCACACTAACCCCTTCCCCCCACCTCCCGGGTTTTCTTTTTTCTTCACATGCTGCTTCCCACTAAAGCTTTCTTCTCTCCATGTCCTCTTTTCCTTTCTGCATCCCCCTTCTCCTGTACCTCTTCTCCACATCCATTACAAGCCTATCCTACAGTCATAGACTGCAGAAACTTCCCTAACTTACGATAAATAGTATAAACTAACTATGCACTGCCGTCACTACACATCCCACTCTTTGTCTTTCTCCATTTGATGTTTCTTACAGCAGAAAAGATGGATTGGATGCAATCAAGACAAACCCCCTCTGGAAATATCTTTTTTTTACGCCTGTTTATCATAAGACAAAACCATATGACTGAACATTCTTATCCCAAGAATATCCAGGATATAACGTCATATTTGTGGATCTAGTCTGCTTCTTTCTTGTCTTTCTATGAATAAAGAATTTATATAAAAAAAACTAGGGCTGTTACTAATTAAAATTTTCGTGTTTGATTAATCATTTTTTTTTTTAATCGATTAATCGACTAATTTCGATTAATTATAACGCACATACAGATCCAACTACTTTTAGCTGATCTCCTTGCATTGCAACTCTGCATTAGTCAGTGGTAAATGTGGTATACACTATATACAATCACCTGACACTAGTTTGTTTCCACAATCCATGACTTAACTTCACAGTTCACACAAATACGTTTTAAAATTCAAACTGTAGCACTGACGTAAGTATTTTTTTCCACAGTAGCGTGACAATCCCTCCACCTCCGGTCTAACTAATCACTCTCACCTTATGGCATTGACCCCTGTGCAAACAGGTGGTCATGCAAGCGGGTATCAAAAGGGTTAACACGGACCATACACTTCTCTCACATCTCCTTAGATCTCAGCAAGGACGCCAGGTCATGAGTAGAAAGAAAAGCTCTAAGTGCTCACCGCTTAAGTATAAGATTTAATTTTTGTGTTCAAACACAAACTACTCACATAAAGATGATAAAAAACACAGCATGTAAAGCCGACAATCGTGTTAGTTCCGTAGGGCAGCAGCGGGTGACGTCATGCGTAGCTCCTCCCCGTACGCGTTACGTTCAATCAGAACTTCAACATCACCGGACTCCACCCCACTTCCCTTCGTTAGCAGACGGAGGCACTTGGGGAAGGGGGGAGGAGTCCGGTGACGTCGATGTCCGTGACGTCACCGGATCTCCGACGGAACTCCCTGAAGACCCGGAAGCCGGCGGAGAGGTGAGTACCGCTCAGAAGAATTTTGATAGATCAAAAAAATTAACCATTAATCGAGGAATTAATCTTTAATTTCCACAGCCCTAAAAAAAAACTGTCTAAAGTCTAAGCACATTTTACACAAAACGAAAAAAAGCTTAAAAAGATATTCCAGTTAACAAAATATAATACCATCCAGGAAATTGTGCTTCTGTATTATTCCATAGCTAGAACGTCCGCGCCTTCTTTTTTGTTCCAAATTCTTTTTTTATTGCGTTTTGTCTTGTAAAAATGTACAAAACAGAGCCAGTTGTGCATACCCTGGCCTCAGACAGTACATCAAGCTTACAAAGTGTACTAAATACCAGTGATGTAAGTAACTGAGTTAAAATAAACTGAGTTACCTAACGCAGTTACTTTAGAGGGTAACAAGTAATCTAACTGATTACTTTTCCCCTCATGGTAACTCAGTTCCCATTACTTTGGCTTAGTTACCCCAATTACATCTACCGCCACTAGATGGCAGTAGTGTAATTCCGGTGTCCTGCCGAAAAAGTTCCCCCGCCGGATAAGGACTCCCTGTACTGCGCAGGCGCAGGGCTTGCGCAGTATGAAGGACTACGGAGCTTCCGAAAATTGCCGAACCTAAACAGCTCTGAGTGAACTCTACACCGTGCAGGTGCAGTTAACATGTAATTGTACGAGGTGATGCCGCACGCTCCTGATGCTCGCGCTACTCTGCAAGGGGCGTCTATCGTGTAAGTAAGGGGCGGGTCTAGTATTACTGTAACCAAGGGGCGCATTTATTATTATTGTTATATATCGAGCTCTGCCATTAATTTAACATTCGCCCTCTTCTGTAGCCATCCGCCCCTTACACGATATAATAATAATAGATCCGCCACTTGCTTACACGCTATAACAGATCTGCCCCTTGGTTAGAGTAATAATAGAGCAGCCCCTTGGTTACACGATATATAACAATAATAATAAATGCGCCCCTTGGTTACAGTAATACTAGACCCGCCCCTTAGTTACACGTATAGAATATTTAAAAAAAAAAGTCCCAGTTACTTTGCTGCGTAACTAATTACTTTTCCAATGTAGTAACTGAGTTACTAACGCAATTACTTTTTGGGAGAAGTAATTTGTAACTTAACTAATTACTTTTTTAAAGTAAGATGACCAACACTGCTAAATACAACACAAAACCTAGAACTTAAACATCCAGGAGCACTTGGTTCAAGGCAGGAAAACATACAGCAGCAAAACCGGTTAGGCAAGCATCAAATTGCATCTCTTGGGATATGGAGGAGCTCACACTGGAGCAGCTTCAGTAAGATATGAATAGTAAACCATAACTTTACAACCGACCACCTCCCTGCAGAGCCATTCAAAAAAAAATTTCATTAATGTGGGCCTAGCCTAGATCCTGTGAGGTATTGGAAGAGGCTGAGCTAAGCCAGACGTTCTAAATCTTGGAAAATTTCCTAGGACAATCCCTAGATATATATGTAAATGTATAGAGTGGGATGGCTGAATTGACCAAACACTTCCAATACTCTAAGGAGCGGGCAATGGGAGATTTCCATTTCAGTACTATGGCTTTCCTGGTGTAAAATAAAAGGAGTCCTAATAGTACTCTAAGAGCCCTAGGTGAGGCTAGTTAGGCCCAACAGGCATTTATCAATACTCAGTGGGATTGAAACGGTAGTGAGCTGGAAAATGAAATGTGAGAGTTCATCCCAAAATATTTGAATCGCGAGAGACAGTTCCAGAATAAGTGAATAGAGTCAGCTGGGCCAGCTATGCATCTCCAAAATCCCGCCGAAACGGAGAGAAAGTCTGCTTCTTTAAAGAGGAGCTGAACTCTTGAAGCTGTGGCCAAAGAAGTCATACAAAGGACTAGTCTCAAGCATTGTTTGTGCTCTTCCTGCAGCAGGTCTGTCCCCACTACTGACCAGCGATGTAAGTAACTAAGTTAAAATAAACTGAGTTACCTAACGCAGTTACTTTAGAGGGTAACGAGTAATCTAACTGATTACTTTTCCTCTCATGGTAACGCAGTTCCCATTACTTGGGCGGCGTTACTGCAATTACATCTACTGCCACTAGATGGCATTAGTGTAATCTCGGTGTGCTGCCGAAAAAGTTGCCCCGCCAGATAAGGACCCCCTGTACTGCGCAGGCGCAGCGCTTGCGCAGTACGAAGGACTACGGAGCTTACGAAAATTGCTGAACCTAAACAGCTCTGAGTGAACTCTACACCGCGCAGGCTCGGTTAACATGTAATTGTACGAGGCACACCACACCTTTCAGATATTTCAGATATTTATTTGTAAAAAAAATGGAAAACCATTTATCATTTTCTTACCACTTCACAATTATGTGCCACTTTGTGTTGGTCTATCACATAAAATCCCAATAAAACACATTTCCGTTTTTGGTTGTAACATGACAAAATGTGGAAAATTTCAAGGGGTATTAATACTTTTTCAAGGCACTGTATTGGCCTAAATTTATAAAGACATTAGATTTTCTTTCATTTTTTTTTTTTTATATGATAGGTTTTATAGCACAAAATATTGTATTTTCTTGAAAATTGTCGGTCTTTATTTAGTGCAAACAAATTAAAAAAACACAGAGATGATCAAATACCACCAAAAGAAAGCTCTATTTGTGGGGAAAAAAGTGTCATAAATTGTATTTGGGTACAGCGTCGTATGACCTCAAAATTGTTAGTTAAAACAATACAGTGCTGTATATCGCAAAAAATGGTCTGGTCATGAAGTGGGGTAAATCTTCCAGAAAATGTAGTGGTTAAAGATAAAAGAATAATGCATCTTGCTCAAGGAACCCCTACCAACCTGTGAAGGAACCTTAGGGTCAACGGAACCCTGGTTGAGTAAGCCCCCGTACACAGGGTTGAAAATTTCGACCACAAAATCCGTCAGATTTTTTCCAACGGATTTTGTCCGACACTGGTGTTGCATACACACGGTCGGACAAAGTTGTCGGAAAAGCTGATCATTCTGAACGTGGTGACGTTCGTTGTGTGGGACGGAGGCTAGTAGCCAATAGCTTTGGTCTCGTAATTTGATCTGAGCATGCGTGGCACTTTGTCCGTCGGAATTCCCTACACACGATCGGAAAAAGTCCGATCGGATTTCGTTGTCGGAAAATTTGAGAGCAGGATCCCAAATTTTTTTGAAAAAGTCCGATGGAGCCCACACACGGGCGGATTTTCCGACAACATGGTCCGATCGGACATTTTCCGGCAGAATTTCCGACCGTGTGTACGGGGCATAAGGCTGCTGTGGATAAAAAGGTGAGTCGGTGGTCTGATGTGCTGTTTCAGCGCAATTTTTTGTTATTAAAGTGTAAAAAATGGCAAGATTTTTGATAAGCTGTGACATGCCATGTGGTGAGTTGTGCTGCGGAAAAATGCAGCATTACCACAACATTATTATGTGAGTGGGTCACATAGAAAACAATTGTTTTCTATGTATCTTAGTGGAGATCTGCATTGTTTTTGTGCAGGTCATTGCATATAGTGTGAAAGAGCCCTTATAGCGAACATATGCATAAAAACAGGGATTTCCGGATCACATATATTACAGTACATGTTCCAGCTGCCCAACAGTGGCACAGTATTCCCTCTCTCTCTAGCTAGTCCCTATTCCACTGTGTAAAATGCCAAATACCGTATTTTTTCCCCTGAAAATAGGGGGCAAATCACGGGTGCGTGTTATACGGGGAAGGAGGGGGACAAGCGCCACCGAGCGCCACTGGAATTCACTGAGCTGTCATCTCCTGTATAATCGTCTCTCACTCTGCTCTGACGTCACACACACATTCCCGCCTCCGCCACCAGCATTGGACCAGAGTTCTGTCAATCACAGGAGCTGGTCCAATGCAGATGGCGGAGGCGGGACTGTGTATGTGACTGCCGACTGAGAGCCGAGTAAACAGAAGGTGACGGCTCGGTTATTTCCTGCATGAGAGATGGTGAGGCTGCAGATGGGCATCAGGCTGCATTGATGGGAGATGGGCGCAGATCTGGCTGCAGATGGGCGCATATCAGGCTGCATTAAGGCTGCAGATGGGCACATATCAGGCTGCATTGAAGCTGCAGATGGGCACAGATCAGGCTTCATTGAAGCTGCAGATGGGCACAGATCAGGCCTCATTGAGGCTGCAGGTGGGCACAGATCAGGCTGCATTGAGGCTGCAGGTGGGCACAGATCAGGCTGCAATGAGGCTGCAGATGGGCACTAATTAGGCTGCATTAAGGCTGCAGATGGGCACAGATCAGGCTGCATTGAAGCTGCAGATGGGCACAGATCAGGCTGCATTAAGGCTGCAGGTGGGCACAGATCAGGCTGCATTGAGGCTGCAGATGGGCACCAATCAGGCTGCATTAAGGCTGCAGATGGGCACAGATCAGGCTATTTTGAGGCTGCAGGGGGGGGCACTAATCAGGCTGCATTGATGGACACTGACCATTATTTTGCTTCAAAGTGCTTTATTTTGAAAAAAACGTTTTTTACCTGAAACTTCCCTCTTAAATTGAAGGTGCGTGTTATACGCTGATAAATACGGTACTTGCTCATCATATGTTTTACTGTACATGTAGCTCCATTTTGGAGTAAATGGACAGAACTTGAGGAGAGCCATGTTGGCACAATCATTCAATCACAGATTCTAAGTTTGGAGGGACAGTTCATCCCTCATTGAAATATTAAGGTCATTTTTTTCCTTTCAAGGGAATTTTCCCTTCAAATCACTTTCAAGCAAAAAGACAGTTTTTTTAAAACATTTTCCTTGCACGTGATTGGGTATTTTCACCACATTCACTAAACTCTGAGAATGATTCCCTTGCAAAGTGAACAGTCCATTTGCCTTTAGTAAATGAACCCCTATGTGTTAGGGGCAAGGCTGGGCTGAGGGGTAGATAGAAGAAGTGGCCACCTTGGAGGGGTTTTAAAAAGGCCGGACCTGTAAATGATGTTGCTAAAGTACTTTATTAATTACAGGTATTTCTATAGCACCAAAATGTACACAGCATGGAGTGTGAATGACAGGGG